>PVJI01011742.1:0-54753 GCA_004026765.1 Micronycteris hirsuta
TACGCCTTTTCGGGTGTATCAACCCTCCCAGGCTGTGCCCAGTGCAGATGATAACTGAACCTCTCAGCCTCGTCCATGCTCACCTGGTTGTTCTGTGTCTTGAAGACAACCTGGGTGCTCAGCTCTGCCACCCATCTGCTGAGTCCCTGTGGCGATGGGTCCCCGAGGACTCACAGGATGAAGCTGGAGAAAATGGAAAGGGACAGGAATGATTCCAGGATGGCTTCCCCACTGGTACCTACAGTGGAAGGAGCCTCCTCTTGAGTTGCCAGTGCTCCCTGCAGGCAGAGCAGGCAGCCCGTGCGGGGAGACCTGTCCTGGCCCTGCAGCCAACAGCAGCCCCTGGGGGACTCGGCCAGGAGTGGCCTTTGTCCCTGACACCTGGAGCTCAGCACAGGCTTTGCCTGAACTGTGGAAGCTCCAGTTTAATTAAGGATCTAAGGAGAAAATTCTCTGTTATTTTCTGAATAAATTAAGGAAGTAACTTTGATGCAATATCATTTTCATCTAATCAGGAACATTCTGAAATTACCATATTGTTTTCCATCAGAAACCCCATCAGCCCCCAACTCAGATAACCAGGCTGGAGGCTGCCAAGGCCCTTCTGTCCTGGGGCAGGCACATGCTGCAGAGAGAAAAGGGATAAAATGGACATTGCCGCAGCCCTTGCATCTCTTGTTCAGTTCAGGAGATTGGTCCTGGCTCTCAGCAGGACTCCTGGGCCCTGGCTAGGGCTGGGGAGTGGTCCCCCAGGCCAAGGCAAAGGGGAGAGGCCCAGGAAGACTTGCAGAGCGGGTCGGGTCGGATCAGAAACTTCCCAGGAGCTTCTTGGCAGTTCCGCTGGGAAGGAGGAGAGGTCCAACCCTCCTTTCTCTTGAGCTCCTACTGCCGCCCCAGGCAGCCTCACCAGGAAGGGTGCTTATAGGGTCCCTCTGGCACCAGAGGGGAACGGAAGGGAGGCCCAGGGATCCAGCATCTGAGAAAAGGCCAAAGACCACCCACACGTGGTGGAGCCAGAGGCTGCTGGGAATTTTCAAAACTTTCCCACAAAGCTGATTTCCCATCTCTGACGAAGCTCCCTGAAAGCCTGGGCTGAGGGCATGAAGACCAGAGCAAGGCAGGGGGCCCTGAAGGGGAGATGGGAAAATTCCTGGGCTGGACCGCCCTCCAAGGAACCTCACTGCCGCTGTTCAGGGTCTCCTCCTTCTCGAGGGTGCTCCCCAACCCCTCCCGGCAAGAGGGGAGCTGAGGCCAGTGAGAGTCCAGGGCATGAACCCAGGCCCCCGTTTTCTAACCATTATAGGGCTGCGCAATCATGCCCTGAGAGAGACCCAAGTCTACTCTCAAGGGGTGATTTTTTTAGAAGTGCCTGGTGATTGGGTCAGAACCTCTTTCTGTTGATCTGTTTGTCCTTATTACTTTCAGTTTCTGTGACTTTAAATCCAGTTTCTCTCCCCCTCCCTCTTTCCTTCCCTCCCCTCCACTCTTTCTTTCTCTACTCTACCCTTTCTCTCCCCTCTCCTCCCCTCTCCTTGCCTCTTCTTCCCTCTCCTCCCCTCCCCTCCCTGCCCCCCACCTTCTCTCTCTCTCCCTCTTTCCTGTGTCCACTTCCCACCATGTTTCAGGCCTTCAAGAAGCCAAGAGCCTTACCCAGAACCGAGTGGGGACAACCTTCACCCCAGCCCTGGGTTCCACCTGGCTTTGTGTCCCCCAGAGCCAAAGCTGGACCACGAGGGAGTAGGAGATGCCAGGGGAAATCTGAGCCTCCCCACGTACTCCCGATGCTACTCTCAAGCCCAGAGGCCATGACCAGCCATTGCAGATGACATCCATCCAAAGTGAGTATGAAGCAGGAAAACCAGAGAAGGGAAGAGAACGAGGAAGGGGAGGGCGGCTGTCACATGGCAGAGAGAAGTTTGAGGCCCAATGGGAGCATGAACGGGTGGGAAGGGCCCAGGGAAGGTGGAATTCCAGGACAGAGTCGGGGCCAGCCTGAGGATCTTGCTCAGCTCCAGTTCTTGAAAGTGGTGAGTTATTTCTCGTCTCTGGGTCTCAGAGTTGAGCCGAGGGCCAGGCCTATGGAAAGCCCAGGAAACATTTGCTGACCTGAATAAAAAAACTCCCAGAATATGCACTGTGATATAACCATATCCCATGTGGAACACGGAGGAAAGGGGGCCCTGGAGCTGCGTGGATCCACGAGGCAGGGAAAGGCAGCCACCAGGAGGCACTATGGAGAGCAGGGTTGTGGCCTGGGCACTGGGGCAAATGCTATCTGCCCTTCTGAGTTCGGTCCTCTTGAGCCCATAGACACAGAGCTTGGCCAGAGAAGGCCAGCAGCTCACAGGTGGACCTATTTATCTATATCAAAAAGATGTCTCAAGTTGCTGTTTGTGCAACACTCCTGGGTGAGGTCCACTCTCCTCCCTGTGAGTGATGTGCATGGAAGTGGTGGGCACCCCCACCCGAAGATCGGGAATGGGTGCGGTTGTAGACCAAGTGGGGCGCTGAACGTGTGTGGGAAGGACCTGAGCATGCTTGGAGGCTTGAGTGGGAACCACGGAGGGACAGGGCAGTGCCGGGACAGTGGGAAGGGTCCCAGGCAGCTCCCAAACAGCAGGCTCAGGATCAGTGCCCACAGCCACGGCTTAGCTCACTTTCTGCTCTAGCCACTCAGGAGTGGGGGATACTTTCTGCTAGAGACCTTGCCCCGGGGTCTCCGAGACCCTCACAACCCACAGGGAGCCATTGGACACTGAGAGCCTAACTTACCTCACTGGGCTCATCTGAAGTTAACAAGGGGTGTTTTCACACATTTGGCTCAGCAAATACTTCTCACAGTCTCTTCTGGGCTTTTCTGGCTTTGATTTCCAAATCAGCCCTTGCTATCACGTGGCCAGACACACAGGGGTGTCCCTGCTGGCCCACACAGCTGGACCTACCTCTTCCTGATCTCCACCTCCCACCCAAATTGACACAGGTGTCTGAGCTCCCATGGTCACTCGGCAGTCACAACTTTCCTTCATTCAGGACCGCAGTTGAGTCTAGCACTCAATTTCAGTCCCAAATTGTTCTCTCTAGCCACTGCTGCTCCCCCAAATACCCCAGCCCCAGGGAGCCAGAGAAGAACAGGGATCCCCTGAAAGACCCCAACATTCGCCCCCAGGCAGCCTACAGTCTGCTCCCAGAAGAATTACCCAGTTCCTGGCCTGGGACCCAGCCCAGTGCGTGGGGACGCCCCTGCCACAGTCGGCCCGGCTGGAGCTTGTTGTCTAAGTCGGCCTGGGGGTGCCTGGGAGCGGGTGGGTAGGGTGGCCTGACAGGGCTCAGAGAGCAGGCACACCCTGGGTGAGGTCATGCCTGCCTCATACCTCTGGTATTCTGGCTGATCTCTATCTCCTCCCCCAGCCCTCGGGTTACTCCTCACAGATGCAGGTGAAAGAGGTGCTGATATTGCTAATCAGGCCGGAGGCAAGATGGGGCTGCAGCTGAGCCTGGCCTGCCGGTCTGAGGCTCCACCCACAACCTCTGCCCTATCTCCTGCCACCCACCAGATGGACAGGCAGAGAGGGCTGGCCATCCCAAGAGGGAGACGTCTGCTCCCCAGTATACCACCTCCATCAGTCTGGGTGTCCTGGGGAGGTCCCTCCCTCCCACTCCTCACCCAGGAAGCCAGGCCAGGAGGAGGGAGCCTGGGGGTGGGGGTGGGGAGCAGATTCCCAGAGGGCTTTCCCCTTGGGAACACACTTAGTCACCTCCCATCCTACCCTCTGGGCCTGCTCATCTTCACTTCAACCAAACCTTTAGATAAATCATGGAAACTTTTGAGAACGAAAGAAGGAGAATCATATATGAGACTGTCCCAGGCAAACGAATATAGGGGGACTCTGATTCTTGAGCCCTCACTGTGCGCTGGACCCCCGAGAAGGCACACAAGCATTTTGATGAGCTTCGGCTCTGAGAAAGCCGGATGCTGCTTCGGCCTGAGGTTCTCAGAAACCGGACTAGTCCTCAGCCCTGAGTCCTTCTTTGTAACCGAATGGCGGGGTGGGAAGGAGGCTCCCCAGGGATCAGAAACGGGGGACAAATGCCAGAAGCTTTCAGGAGACCAACTTACGTTTCTTATTCTCTTTACTACACTCATCCCTAGACCGGTCCCTGAAATTGAAGAGGGCAGGCCACACTTTCGGGTGACTGAGACATCCTCTCCGCTGCCATCCCATCTTCATCCTCCCAGCATACACTCCCTGTCCGCCTCCTCCACACTATGGCTAAGCCTGTGGTTCTCGGTGTGCGGTCCCAGATCAGCGTCAGTATCACCGGAGAACTTGTTAGAAAAGCACATTCTTAGGCCCCACCCCAGACCTACTGAATCAGAAACTCAGATCAGAAGCAGCTAGAAGCACTGCTGTACTCCTCAAACTTGAACAGATGTGCAGATCACCTGGGAATGCTATTACAGTACGGCTAATGGAGGGGGAACGCAGATTATGATTCAGGAGGTCTGGGAGGGGCCTGCGACTCTGCACTCCTTAGAAGCTCCCAGGTGAGGCCCGTGGTGCCAGGCCACAGGCTGCACTCGGAACAGCAGGGCCCCACACACCCTGGTTCTCAACTCTGGCTGCACTTAGAGCCACCTGGGGAGCCTTTTAAACATCCCAGAACCTAGGCCCTGTCTGCAGAAATTCCGATTTAACTGATGTGAGGTGAGACTGGGGCAGGGGCAGGTTTTACTGTCTCCCTGGGTGAGTCTCATACTCACGCAAAGTTCTCAGCCCACAGTAGCAAGAAGTGCTTCAGACATACACACCCCATGTCCCCATGCACCCTCTGGCACCCCCTCCTCTCTTCGGTCCCCGGTCCCTTCCACATCTCCTCGCCCACATCCGTGGACATTTGGCAAATGTAAGCACAGACACACGGACGTGCAGAGAGGTGTGAAGACAGAGCCTCAGACACACACAGAGGCAGGCAGTAGGGCTGCAGGCACACCCAGGCAAACCAGACGTGAACGACCCATGTGTTGCAAACGCCCACGGTGTCTACAGATAAGTGGACACGTATGCAAACACACCAAACCTGCAGGGGCACACACCAGCGACAAAGGACTCAAAGACCTCCTCCGTCTGTCTCCACACGTGACTCTGGGTCCTGTTGCTCCAGACGACGGGCCCCTGTCTGTCCCTGACAATATCGGCAAACAGGAAGGCGGGGCCTGGGCCCCCCCTCCTCTCACTCAGCACCACTGAAGTACTCTGGGCCGACCACGGGCCTCCCAGGGAGCCATCACTGTGCCAGGGCAGGCCGGCTCGGCCTCGGAGCTATGCCGGCCCCTGGTGCCCAGACCAGCCATGACGGGGCACTGCCCCCAGGGTCTGGCCCTTTCTGGAGTCTGTGGGTGTCTTCAGCCCCTCCGCTTGTCCCAGTGCAGCTGTGTTGGGGCCTCCTTTGAGTT
This sequence comes from Micronycteris hirsuta, assembly GCA_004026765.1. Taxonomy (NCBI): domain Eukaryota; kingdom Metazoa; phylum Chordata; class Mammalia; order Chiroptera; family Phyllostomidae; genus Micronycteris; species Micronycteris hirsuta. Next base: position 5,456 of record PVJI01011742.1, read on the forward strand.
TAAAACCAGCACCCCCCCCAAGTGCTGGGGCCTCCACAGACAGGCCTGATTGATGGCTCAGGGGGACTGCGGCGGCTGCCGGCCTATTTTATGATGTCATTAGGCAGCTTCGGCAGCGGGAAGGAATCCCTCCTGACATCATAAAGGACTTGATATTTCGCTAATGTTATCTTGGCGGCGTGTCGCCCTGACATTTCTCTTCGCTGCGCTCCCCCCAGGACCAGGAGTTGTCTAACTACAGCCTGGAAAAAATGCAAAACAGATGAATGCACCCTCGGGGGACAGCAGGGGAAAACTAATAGACCGGCCCGGCTCCCACCCACGGAGGTGGTTTAGGTGGGAAGCATGATGTGTTTGTCAAAGGGGACACAAGGCTGCTTCCTCCTGCTGCCTCTCCCCCTTGGACCGCCTCTGCTCGGCAGTGGGAAGCAGTCGGTGCCGGGATTCCAGAACCAGCTCTGCCACCCAGCGGTCCTGGAACTTGGGCTAAGCCCTTGCTCTCTGGGCCTCAGTTGCCCCATCCACACCACAGTGGGTTGGGCCCAGACTATTTCAAAGACTCTCTGGGCCTTTGCTGAGGGCCTTGAAATGGTGGGGGAGGGCTATGGTACCACAGAGGTAAGAAAGGGGGACCCCATCCTCGCCTCGGAGCTGAAACTCTAGACAGCTGGGGAGACTGGGTTCAGAGTGCCCCACCCCCAAGGAATGGTTTTGAGGGGGCAGATTCAGAAGAGCAAGAGGGAAACCCAGCCTGAAGCCCAGTGTCTTCAAAAGATCAAGACCAGTTCCTGGTTTTGAGGCAAATTACTTGCCCAGGCCAGGCAAGCAGAGTATCATCTTGGGTAGCTGTCATGGGTAGCTCCTGCATCCACCTCTGAGAGGACCCTGGGTTAAATCGATCCAAATCCTCCTCCCCAGCAGCAATCACATCCCCCCGCTGTCCTTCAAAGATGGGCCTCCAGCTCACCACCTCCAGGGATGGGGAGCTCACCCTTCCTCCAGGCAGCCCAGCCATTGCCCTCCCTGGGGCTCCCCCCACAAGGGTCCAAACTCCACCTTCTGGGCATGGTGGGGCATGGCTGCTCCCTCTCTCCCAGGACCTGCAAGGTTATGCACAAACACCTTTCCCGACCTCCCCCCACCCCCACCAAAGTGTGCAGGAGACGCAGCCAGGGTCCCTGCTCTGTTTTCAGAGGGTGGAATACTTGTCGTCAAAGAGCATCAGAGCATTTTAACCTGGAGCCCACGGTTAGACTGCAGTTTGATGCATGAGTGTCCTCTGTAATCCCATGTATCTTATTTTACGCAGTTAAAAACGCTGCTTGAGAAGGGTCCATAAGCTTCGCCAGACTGCCGAAGTCCGTGGTTTTTAAAAGTCTGTTCTAGAATCCAAGCAAAGCCACTTTAGCCATGCGTGCGTCGGGTCTGAGGAGAGCATCACGGCCTGGGCACATCTCACAGCCCTGGTCAGGCCCTCCTCCCACGTCTTGAAGAAACTGCTTTAAAAGTGAAGGTGGGTCTGGCCAAGACTGTTCCCAGGTCTGACTGTGTTTCTTCTGGGCCCTGCCATGACTGGCCCACCCATACCCCGGGCTCTGGAACCAGACGGGCCACCCAGCAGACGCCTAAGGAGGGCTGAGCTCTGCTCTAGAAGGGCGACAAAGATGGATCAAACCCAATGCTGGCTTCCAAAGTTCTGACCAGGTAAGGCTGAGACACTCCAGCCACATTCTGCTGTCCCCTGTCCCCTGCACACCAGGGACTCCCTACATGCTCAGTCTGTCCATGCTGTTCCCTGGGCCCGAGGGCCCATCTCAAGCCCTTCCAGTAGCTGACCCCCCACCCCCAGCCCTCCAGCATCCAGCTAGACGACCTACCTTAGTCTGCGTGCTCTTACTTCCCTGAAGAGGCCCAGCTGAGTGGGACCCTCCGAGAAGGACCACCTCGGCCTTGGGTGCACTTGCAGCCATGGTGCATGGAGAGAAAAGGTAGAGAATGCCAGGGAGCAGGCAGCTCAGGCCGCGGGCCGGCGCCTGAGAACACACTGTGGACTCGCAGACTGGGTCAGGAATCAGCTCCGGGGCTGCTGGGGAATGATAACCTTTGACTGCCTGTGTCGGTGGACAGCCCCTCCTAAGCTTTGGCACTCCAAAATGACGAGCAGTTCATTGATTCAACAAGGATTTATTGAGTGCTCGTTATCTGTCAGGCACTCTTTCGGGTGGTGGAAACAAGACAAAATTCCTGCTCTCAAAGAGCTTACATTCTCTTGGGGAGAGACAAGCACCACAGAAAAATAGGGAAGAAAAAATACACTGTGGTCTGCTAGAGGGTGGTAAGTGCCATGGATAAAAATAAGTCAGAAAGAGCAGGGTGTTCCTCACAGAGAAGGTGACGTTTGGTAAAGACCTGAAGGGAATGACCGAGGGAGCCATGACGGGGGGAGAATATTCCAGTAAAGGACAGAGCTCATGCAAAGGTCCTGAGGCAGGAATGTGGCTGACCTGTCTGGGGAAGGGCAGGAGGGTAGTGTAGTGAGAAGGAAGTGAGATGGGGACACCTAGCAGAGACAGTGAGTGACAGGTAGGCAAGCTGATGTGGGGCCTCGAGGCCACTGTGATGACCTTGGCTTCTACTCCAAGTGAGATGGAAACCACTGGCGGTTTTGAGTGCACAAGTCACGTGATGCGACTTGACTGTCAACAGGATCGCTGCGGTTGCAGTGTAGCTAATAGGCCACTGGGGAGTGGGGGCCGATGGTGGCGCTCAGCCCGCTGCCACGTGGTGGAGGTGGAAGGAAGCAGTGTGTTCCGGGTGGATTCCGAAGCTGGAATTATCCTCCCCAGGCATTGCCCCTGGCTGGCCCCACGCGCCATTTTCTCTCATCCTCCCAACCGCCTTATGAAGCCGGTCCGTTATTCCCATTGTACAGAAAAGGAAGCTGACTTCGGAAGCCACGCAGCCAGTAAGTGAGAGATTCAACCCAGGCTTTTTCCAAGCCTGGAGCCCAAGTTCACACCCCGCCTCACGTGTGCCTGTCAGGGTCCCAACGAGGACAACATCCAGCCATAGACCCCACAAGAAGGGAGCACGCCAGCCCGCCGGCCAGCCGAGAACTCCGTGCTAATTTGGAATGGTCCGTGAAACGACATCGTAACACGCTTTCTCTGTACATGAAAGCCCAAATGATACTGATTGCGGTTAAGCATTTTTATTTTTATTTATACAATTTCCAGCTTTTAATCAATCTTTTTGCTTTAAATTCCATCCAAAGTCACTCGGCGAGTGGAGAAACCTGCAAGGGGGAAAGGACGACAGTTGAAGACAGGAGCAACAGCACTTGTCTCTTCCCAGAGCCCTCCATCTGCATTCCTGTTCCAGCGCTGCTGTGGGCCAGGCCCCCGGCCAGGGAGCCGAGGTCGGCAGGGGTCCTGTGCCCCAGCCCCTGCAGGCGGGGCTAGGAGGGGTATTCACAACCAGCAGGTGAGGAGAACCATATCCAGGGTGAGCTGCCCGGGCGTGGCCCACATAACTAAGCAGGGAGGCCCAGCCAGCAAAGGCTGGGAGCTGAGCATGGACAGAGAGAGCCCCAAGGCAAATCCCAGAAAAGCTCCAGTGATAGCAGAAGAGACCGTGGACAGAGGGACAGGTGCGTGGGGGGAGGTGCTCTGAAGTCTGAGCTAGCAGGTCTTCCAGCAGGGGGTGAGGTTGTCCTGCACCAGCTCTGTAGGCAGGCTCAGAGGGGACTCCTCCAAAGGGAAGGAGGAAAAAGTCAGGGGTTCTGACTCTGCATTACTTCTGGGGCAATTATTAAAACACAGTGTGGGATGCAACGACCTTAATTTTAAAAGTCCCAGGAGCCCGCGTGCCTCTGTGGCTGAGTCCCCTTGGGGGAGGGGTGTGGGGAGCCCCTCTCTAGAAGCTGAAGTGGTTCTAAGGCTCATCTGTCACCTCCACAGCAGCCCACAGCCAAGTCTCTTCAAGTAAGTTGCAAGAAGGGAAGGCAAGAAAGGCGAGAAAAAAGGGAGGAAGAATAGAAAAAAGGAAAGGAGGTAAGGAAAAAGAAAAAGGTGAGATAAATAAGCTCCAAAGGGTAGGCAGGTCCTCCAGAAGCACCAACCCCTGGTCTGTTCTGGAAACATGGGAACAAAGCTCCCAGCACACATAGCAAAGGGGCATGATCGTCCAGGGGCTCCATCCACGCGGGAAAGACCAAAGTGAAGACCGGGCACTGCTCACCCTGCTGCAGCTGCGCCCGCATTCTGAAGGAATACCCCACAGGTGGATGTGCACACCCAGAAATGCACCAATATATGAGCACAGCCACCTACTGGCGCGTGTCCATGGACAGACGTACAGATGTGCAGGACACACAGACAGGCACAGAGGCGCTGGAAAGAACACACACGTGCTGCACAGTGGTGCCGCAGTGATGCCGGCAGAAAGATGGGGACCCCCGTCCCCAGAGGCAGAGATGCTAAGACATGTGCCCACATGGACAGGCCTGTGCAGATATTGAGAGATGCGTACAAATGGACATCTGCAGAAACAGGCAGGAAGGTACCAACACGCATACATGGATGCTGACAGATGTGTGCCTGCAAGAAGCTCGCTTATACACAGATTTGTGGGCACACATGTGTAAGTATACACTGACATGTGTGCCCACAGCAGACATACCTGGACACACAGATGTGCACACATGCATGGATGCACCTATTCTTGTACTTATATGTGATACACATACACACATTTATAAGGACACACGTTCCCAGATGTATCCTCAGTCACACACATACACACAAAGGCACATTTGAGGCACATACGTGAACACGACTGGGCTCTGTTTGCACCTCAGGCCCCAGTCCTCAGCATCCCCTAGCTGACTGCCCTGCAGCCAGGTCCTCTCCTGCCCCACTCCTGCCAGCTGCCATGCTTTGGCTAGCTCCCTGGTGCTCAGGCCTTCCCACCATCCCTTTATCTGCCCACTGGCCCTGGCCCAGGCCCCGGGCTTCAGGACGGCAATTGCCCCATTCTCCCAGGTGCTGACTCAGGCGAATTTTACACCCAGAAGTGGAGCCAGGCCAGCAGGACTTGTTGCAGCCCGCTTGGGGCATCGGCAAGCGGGTGGCGGGGAGGGAGCCAGGATCCTGTAGAGGCAGAGAGAAGAGCAGCCCCAGCTGCCACGCAGGACTGCCTGGCGAGGCTGCAAACCCCCTCTTCCCAAGTCCCCCACCCTCGCAGGCCCCAGGCCGCTCACCTCTGAAATGGGACCATGCACTTGCCCCACTGACACATCAACTCAATGTACACATCATCTCCCAGATGACAAAGGGATGTTGCCTAACCTTCCCTTGCTTTATCTTTATAATAACTATGCATGTACAAATGGACATCTGCAGAAACAGGCAGGAAGGTACCAACACACATACATGGATGCTGACAGATGTGTGCATAGGTTTTAATGCATATGTTTTATTTTCCCATTTTAGACTACATAGCCGAGCTCCAGAAGGGTAAGTCGCTTACCTAAGGGAGCAGACAATACTGGAACCCAGGTTCCTGTTCCATCACTCACAGTCGGTAAATATGCAGCTCGTAAGCTTCCTGGGTCGAATCACTTGCCCACAGCAGACATCACTAATCGATCACAGTCTCCTCTGTGGGGATCCAGACTGGACCTCAGAATCCTTCTCGACATGGCATTCCAGGCAGACACCGATAATTGGCCGGAGCTGGCACCCAGGATGAAACCTACTGCCATCCTTTCACTGCATCTAATTCATCTGATTCAGAGGGTGGATGTGATGATTCAATGAAATCAAGGGCAGAAAGGACAAGTGATGTGCCTGTTGGAGGAATTTAGCACAGTTTCCAAAGGCTGTTCCCATCCAAGTCCTCCCAAGTCCCCACCACACTGGGGAGGAGATCAGGGGCAAGACAGTCACTGTCATTGCTCCATTTTGCAGAGGGAGAGAGACCGAGGGCTCGAGCAAGTGAGTCCAGAGCCACACAGCCAAGAGTCAGCGGTGGGACTGGGATGCAGGCACGGCTCCAGGTTCAGTGCTCTTTCAAAGTCCCCAAGTCCCGCCCACAGGCCAAGCCAGGCAGTGCGGGCACAGGGAGCCAGGACCCGGAGGGGAGCAGGAGGGTCCAGTCTCTTCCCAGCAGAAAGGAATTGACCCTACAACTAATTGGTTCAGAGTGCTTCTTTTGACCCTAATTAGCTATTTGTCATGTCTCCATTTGCATACCAGAAAAGATGTAAATTTGCATATTTGTAAATGAGGCCGGGCCTGGATGTGGGTTCTGGAAGAGCTTGGCAGTTGCTGGCAGGCAGGGAGGCAGCTGGCTCTTGCCACTGAAGCATGGGCCGCGGAACGAGGAGATTTGGAAGACAGCTCCTTGGCTCAGCACTGAAGGGGCTTTCAAAGGGGGTCAGACGAGACTGGCCTGCCTCCCCCGACTCCCCTGGGGCCGAGTGGTGGGCATGGAGAATGGGTGAGCCTAATGCTGCTATTTTGATTAGATGAAACAAGGAGGGGGGAATATAAAGTAATTTCAGGATGCTCTGTGCTGGGAAGCCTTCTGTTCCCGTCCTTGGATAGAATCTGTAACACTTGCAGAGGAGGGGACGTCTCCCTCCACCTTGGAAGAGAGGAAAGGTTCGGGAGTGAATGAAGGTCAGGAGGAATTGCACCCTAACTCCCTCCCCACCCCACCCCCAGCATCTCAGAGGAACATACATGCTTTACACAAGTCTGCAACTCACTCACACATGCACGCTCACACACACACAAACGTTCACCCCCCCCAGGAGCACCCTCGCTCACAGCGCCCCCAGACCCACAGAGACACGCATGCAACTCTAACTGGAGAGGCGCATTCGCATATGCAGACATTCCCAGACTCCCCGCCACATACACATTCACGCCCTTACACATACAGACACACACTCAAACACTTGAACATAGATGTAGGCATACAGACTCACTTAAGCTGTGCATAAATATTTACATACACACACACACATAAGCCATACACGAGCACATCCCTGCTAAGACCCAATTCCCAGGCAAATTCTGGAAATTCTGACCCCTCCGCCAGAGTTCCTGGTGCCTTTGTGGGGAGACAAAGGAAGTTAGGTAGCCATCCTTTCCAGAAAGGGAGCGGGTGTATCCCCAAGGAATAGGACCTCGAGTAAGAATTGTTTTCTTCTCTAGGAAAGCAATGACTGGGGAACGCCCCAGTGCCTTCTGGGCTTTGGTCTCAGGCTTGGAGCAGGGTCTGGTGGGCTTTGACAGACAGGAGAGCCTGGGAGGCAGGGGGCAGGGGGGCGGGGCCTGGCCCATGCACTGAGCAGGAAAGCCTCATCAGTGCCTCAGAATTTCCACGTTGACCTCAGTGGCCAGGGTGGAATGGGTGGCTCAAGCTGCTGCACCTTCAGGCGTGCAGGTACCAACATGCCATACTCAAAGGGAGTCCCATCCCCATGAGGCTTGCCAAGATGGGGGTCCAGGTGTTGACTCTGGGGCCTGGCCGCTCAGGGTCAGGGACCGCATGCCTCACCCACTGTTCCCATTGCCAGCACCTCCTCCCCAATGCCTGCATCTCAAAAGGCAAGCTAAATAGCTCCGTATTTGTAAATTAAATATAGCTGCACTCCAGCTTTCCAAGGAGCTGGGAAGGAGAGAAGGAGAGAGAAAAAGAGAGGGAGGAAGAGAAGAAAAGCTGCCGCCCTCAGGAAAGTCTGGCCGCTACAGATTGCCTGAGTCATGAATATTCATCTGGTGAATAAGGAGAGCGGGAGTTTGCATAACAGCTCCACCCACCCAACTGAAAGAAATGTCACCGCCTTTGCCAATAAAGTGCCAAAGGAAGCCGGTGGAGGCTGCCAGCCAGACGGTGCCAAACTGCTGACTTCCACTCCCAGGCATGGAGAAAGCACATTGTTTCCGGCCCAGGGAGCCGCCACTTGGGGCTGAGGGAATGGAGCTGGCTGCTGGGAGGGAACCAGAAGGAAAAGTTTCACTCACCACCCACGGGAAGCCTGGTGGGTAGGGCGCCTGGGCCACAGCCTCTCCAAAGAGAGCTCACACCCGACTGATCGAGGTCACCCACTCTGGCCAACCCCCAAGGGCCTGGGTCCCAATGGCAAGAGCTCCATGCTTGGGACACCCTCAAAGAAATCTCAAGAGGGTCCTCATGAGTCCTGAGTGGTTACTAGAGACCAAAAGGCAAGAGGGCAAACTAGAGGTCACTTTGGGGGCCTAGAAGTCTGCAGTAGCCTTGGCCCCATTTTGCGGAAGGGCATATCCCAGCTGTAGGTAACCCCTGCCTCTCTGGGTCACAGTCACTTTCAAGGCCCAATCCTACTGTGTCTTATTCCAAGAAGTATCTGATGCCCTTCCCCAAGACAGAGTCCATCTCTCTGTCCTCAGTACCTCAGTCCTGAAAGTTTGCCTTGATGCCAGTCCTTCCCTGCCCATGGCTGTTTCCTCCCCCCAGCCTGTGAGGTCAAGAGCTGTGCCCAGCTCGAGATTCAGAGAAGGCCGTGTGTCGAACGGAGCCCTTTTCTCCCGCTCGTTTCCATCCCCATGCCTGTACCTGGTCCTGGGTCCTCTGCTGCCCTGAATCCCGTCTGCAAGTCCCTGGGAGGTGACAAATCCTGACCCCGCAGCTCAGTCAGGGCCCCTTGGGCTCAGGACGGGTGCTCCGCAGCTAGCCTCCCATCCTCAGGCCACACTCCCCATGAAGAAAGCCGAGAGGTTCCAGCTCCCCGTGGCGTCCCATCCTCACGGTGGCACCCACTCGGTGGTGTTACAAACCCGCCTGCCCACCCGTCTGCCGCAGCTGGCTCCTTCCAGTAATTACCTAAATGAATGGAAGAAGCTGAGCTGGAGAGAGGATGTTCTCTTAGCACAGAAAAGCAATTAGGGCTGTGGGCGTCTCCAGCTGCTGCTCCTGTTATGTAAAGTTTGGGATGTGTATTTGGGACTTAATGAGGATATTTATGTGTTCACATCTTACCTTCACAGGCTGTTCATTTCAAGCATCCCAAGTATTCTTGGGCCAAGTACGCAGCAGTAGAAGCCAGGCGACAGGCTCCAGGGGAACAGTTCCACCTCTGGGTAGCCAAAGAGCCCCTCTCCCAGGGCTCATGGCACCCCAGCAAACAGTGATGACACCCACGTGGAGCCTGGCCCCCTTCTGCAGTATCCCTGACAAGTTTGCACTCTGCTTGAGGCCTCCAGGGACTGGAATTCCTTTCCTGTCTCTGTCGTGGTGAAAGCACCTGCAATTGTTGCAAAGTTCCTTCCTGAACTGAGCCAAAATTTGTCTCTTTGCAACATCCCCACATCAGCGCAAATACCGCCTTTGGGACCACACGGTGCATGTCGCTCCCTCTGCCCCAGCTCAGCCACTAGCCCTGCAGGAGCTAAATGGGTATAAAATGGGAAAAGTTTCCATGGCTGAGTAAGTTTGAAAAAACTCTATGTCAAAGTGCCTCTGCTGCGGGACTTCCCAGAGACTCTCCCGAGCTCACAAGCACTGGGCTGGGAGTGCTACAGCTCACGGACGAATTTGCTCACAGAACGCTCGTCTGTAGAACAACCTCAAGAAACTAGGATTCCAAGGAGCTGATTTAGGAAACACTGCCTCAGCAGGTTAAAAGCAGATGTCTAAACCTTGGCCTGAGCCACTTCCAAGCATGCCTCCCAGACTGGACGTGAAGCCTGGGCCCCTTCCATCCGGTCACTTTCTGTCGGTGAGTTCTTCCCACGTGCCGGTGCTGCTCCACTGCTGCGGACAAGCGCTGGCTCCTGGAGTGCAGATGAGCCTTCACCTCCTCTGCCCAGACCCCACACTCCCACTGAGGCGATCAAAACACCGGTGGGGACACGGCAGCTGAATCACACTGAGTGTCTCTCCTGAAAGTCCTCCCAAAAAGCCAGGATGGAGCTTCAGTTCTTTATTCTGCTCTCCAGGCCTGCCTTGGGCCCCGCCAGCAGCCCCCCTCTATGCCAGGTATGCCACACGATGGGGTTCCTGCTTGGCCTTCCCTGGGCAGCCAGATGGTGGGCCACACTGAGCCCCCAAATATCTGCCCACCAACCAGGAACTGACACACGGTTGGGCTGTGTACACGGCATCGCCCAAAGCATGCATTTGTTCTCCAGGTCTCGTCGCCTCAGACTCAGACAGAGCTCTCCAGCAATCCCGGGCTCCGGCCCAGAAGTCTTCCGGGACCGAGGCCATTGTCCACACCCGCACCGGGAGGCCCTGGATCCACCAGGCCGCCTCTCTTCTGCGCCTTTAATCACCCCTCCATGCCTCCCTCTCATCATCCTTCAAGTATGTGTTCAAGCCCAGGCATGGAAAGCAGGTTCATCTCCCCGGCCAAGTCCATTAGACGGCTGTGGCTCCCTGGCCTGGCTGCTGGGAGAAACATTCTGAGGCTTCCTCTGGGCTTGGCAGAGTGATTAGTGACGCCTGCCCGCGTTGGGGAGCCGGCAGGGTGGCTCATGTGCCAGCTTTTGCCCTCCCTGATCAAGGCTCCATCCCCTTCCCTCAAATCTGCTCCCCCAAGCTATATCCCTCCTTTCTCCCATGACAAACTGTCCCCCACTTCCCCCCACACACTCTCCCTCCAAACTGCTCTCTCTGAAGTCGCCAAACAAACTCCTATTTGTCAAGTCCTATGCCCCCTCCTTGGTCTCAGTGCCTTGGCAGCATTAGCTATGGTTGACCTTTCTCGGGAAGTTCGCCCCCGCCCCGATGGAATTCTGAGACAGGGGATTTCTATGCCCCTGGCTGTCCCTCGCCTTCCTGACCACTCATCCTGTCAACTTCTCTCATCCCCAAAATGTGTCCGAGATCCAGGGCCTGGTTCAGCCTGCTCCTGTGCCCGCTGAAGCACTCCCTCCCTCCGAGATCTCACCCACAGCGTGGTCCTTGGGAAAAGACCTCCCTGCCCCCGTGCCTCTGTGATCCGTCTCCTACATAGTGCCCACTGGCCCGGCCCGGCCCGGCCCGGCCCGGCCCGGCCCAGCCGCCACACGCCAATGCTCTGAAAACCCAGCGCCTCCCGGCTCCGCCAGAATCAGCTCCTGCTGGGTTTTCCACCACGCATAAGGATCAAATCCTTGGCTTTCCTCTCAGCTCCTTCTCCACATCTACTAAATCACCACATGCTGATTCCTCTTATTTAACATTTATCGGATTTCCAAAATGAAAAGAGCTTTATTATTTGTTCTGATTGAACAACGTATCCTCATTATCTTAAGAAATCATATCAATACTGAAAAAGAAAGTGAAAATCACCCCAAACCCCACCTCCCAGACAGAACCACTCCGTGCCTGTTGGTGAACAGCCCCCCAGACATATCTGCACGCAGACATACGCACAGAATCTATGTGTATAATTTTGTAGACGAGGGATTGCATTATACATACTGTTCTCACTGACACCTACTTTTCCTCTCAACAATATGTCACAGGCATCTTTCTGTGTCAATAAATAGAGCTCTACAAAATTATTTTAATTCCTTCGTAGTATTTCATTGTATTTATGTGTCGTGCTTGAACTGGGTCCTTACTGATCGTTGAGAACGTTGTCAAGATTTTATTGTCCCAAACAGTGTTGCGATCAACAGCCCTGTGCACGTCTCCTTGCTCATTTTTGCAATTATCTCCTCGGAACGAAGTCCCACCACTGAGAGTGTGCTGTCTCTAATTTTTGTCGGTCTGCTCTTCAGAAAATGGACAGCGGCATGCCTCCCTCCCGTGGTGCGCCCGCCCCTGTGCGCCACGCCCTCGCAGGCCCTGGGTGTTCATGCTCAGACAAAGCAACAGAAGGCAGAGGACACCCATTTTTACTGGCCTTGCTGAGATGAGGGAGAGTAAATGGATATCTCTTCCTGTGTTTGGGTCATTTGTAATGATTTTCTTTGTGAATAGCCTGTTCATGTCCTTTACCCGTTTCTCTGAGATCATTGCATTTTTCTGAATGAGCTGTAAGAGGGCTCTGTACATTTGAGAGCAGAGCAAACATTTGTCTATCATGTGTTTCCTCTCTCTCTTTTTTACTTTCATTTTAACGGTCTTTCAGGTATTGCATTTTTAATTTTGATATACCCAACTTTGTCAGTCTTTTATGGTTTCTAGATATCACGTCCCACTTAAAAGGACCTTCCCCATCTTAAGATGACCAAAATACTCACTCTCACTTATACCTCCGCGGTCTTTGAGGCTTGGTCGTATTGGAGTACGGTAGCAAACCAGCTTGTGTTGCAATGCGGGCCCGTCACCCCAACATCATCCATAAAATAGCCCATATTTCCCCAACTCAACAGAAACACTATTTTATCCTACATAAAGTTCCCTTAAATGCTTGGATCCGTTTCTAGTACTCTGTTTTCTCCCAGTGATCTGTCATTCTTACACAGAATTTTAATTATTGTCCCCTTATAAAACATTTTACTATCTGATAGAGTAAATATTCATCATCATCACTTTTTTCAGAATTTTCCTGATTACTCTCATTTTTTATTCTTCCAGATTAGTTTTATAATAATTTTGTCAAATTCAAAAAAAAAAAAATGAATCCTGTTGGGTCTTGATTGGATTGCTTAATTTTGTTCATTTAAGGAGACCTGACGTCCTTATAGCATTCAATCTTCCCACCCAAGAACTAGGCATGTGTCAGATTTGTTCAAGTCTTCCACATACCTCAGAAAAATTTTCCGGTTTTCTTCATGTAAACTTTATACATTTATTATAAAGTTTATTTCCAGGTATTTTGGGCTATTTATTGTTTTACTCTTGATACTATGGATGAGGCCCTTTATTCTACCGTTTAGAGAGTTGTTTTATAAATAAAAAAAGCTATTCATTTTTGTGCATTGTTTTGTTACTGGCCATTTTATAAAACTATTTTTTAATTGTTTTGGGGAAATTGGGTTTTCCAGACAAATAATCATCTTATCAAAAACCTATGATTATGGGCTCTCCTCCCCACAATATTCACACTTTCTACTTCATCTTCTTGTCTAATCGGAATGTCTGGCACTTTAGGAAAAGCCTTTTCTGAAGTATTGATGGCAACAGTGACCCTGGTCTAGTGTCTTACTCTAATAATAATATATCTAGGGTTTCTCCAGCCTCCTGTCTGTGGTCCGTCTTTCCACTCCGACGACCACTGTTCTCATCTAGCTCAGGATGAGTTATCGCCTGTTTCATCACAGACGTGAGGGGCTGGGGTGCGGGCATTGAAGTCAGAGGATCTGTGTTTACTGGTCCCGACTGGTGTTTACTAACTATATGATCTAGTCACGTACTCAAGATCTTTGAAACCCAGTTTTAAAAAATAAAAAGCAGAGTTGCTGTAAGGATTAAGTGAGATAATGCTTACACGATGCGCGGTATCAGTAAATGATAATATTTAAGTTTCTGCCCCCAATTCTCCTTCCAATCCAATCTATATCCTTACTGTTAGGTTGATCATCCCAACGTACCTGTGTTCACATCACTCTATCACTCCCTCTCTGCTGCTCACCATCTTCAATTCTCCCCCATTGCCAACAGAATCAAGTCCAAATTCTTAAACTTGTGTCTGAGACCCTCCATCTCTCAGCCACAAACTTCCTTTTAGCCTTGCTTCCTGTAGCCGCCTGCCGCCCCTGCCCATCACACACCCCTACCTGCCCCTGACTGCAGCCGAGGTCTTCTGTCCTCACTAGTGGCTGCCTGATGCCACACAGGTCCCCCCCCCCCCCAGCTCACTGTCACAGAGCCCTTCATCGGCCCTTTCACCAGCTTTTAGCTGCAAGGAGTACAAAAATGAAATCCTAACTGGTTTTAAAAGTGGGTTCACTAACTCCCTTAACTAAATGGTCCAGATGCAACAGGCTTGAGGCACCGTTTGAACAGGGCTGGGATGCCATCTTTCTGTGGTTTTCCAGGCTCTTCCCACCTCCCTATGTTGACAGTAATCTTATGCTGTGTCCTAGTCACCAAATGCCTGCCAGGAATTAGGAACACATGCTTCTTCATTCAAATACAGACAGAGAGATCGGATGTCTTTCTCCAGCCATCTAACAGAAGTTCTGAGCTTCGGTCTGATTGGGCCAATCTAAACCAACCCCTATGACCAGGGGAATATGCATACTGATTGGTTTACAATCAACCAATGTGCCAAGGTGGAGGGGGGTGGATTATTTTGACAGGCTAAACCAATGAGGATTCCTCTCCAAAGCCACACGCACTCACTCCTGGAGTTGGATGGGACACTGACAACCTCGGTTACACTACAGTCTCTTCTGCTTCACTTTCCTGGGAGTTCGGCTTCCGCTAAGACCCAAGTCAGGCCCCAGACCTCCGATAATGTTTCCTCCTTTAGCGCCAGAGATCTTACTCTCTACTCAACACATGGTAACCGTGCTGTATGTAACTTCTTTACATAATAATCTGACTACTCTGCCCAATTAGTGATCACAGAATTGATTAAAACACTTTATACAAGGCAGTCCTTTTGACCTTCACAACTGTCTGAGACTCAGAGAGGTTATGTGACTTGCTCTATGTCACACAGCCAGAGACAACATGAGGCCATTGCCCCAGAGGCCTCTAGAAGTTCTCTCTAGTTCTCTCTCTCTCCCTCTCTCTCACACACACACACACGCCTTACTCCTCCTCCACTCCCCAACTCAGGCCTGACCTGAAGATGCAGAAACCCCTTGGTACCACCTCCTTTTTCCTACTTCACCTCGATTTCTAGAGCTCTGAGACTTCCTCCAAAAAGTACAAAGTTTTCTTGCCAGACAGCAGTTTCTAAGATTTGTGTGACAAGGCCGGGTAAAATTCAAATGACTCTGGGTGATTTAATCTGCTTGGGGCTGGGGTGGTAAATCAGCTCAGCCCAGGCTGCCACCGCCGCCCCAGAAAGCCACAAGCCGAGCTGATGAGAGGAGTGATCTGCGGAGCTGCAGAGGAACTGCGGCCTGGGGAGTTCCCCTCCACTGCACGCGGAATGCATTTGGAGGGTCCTGTAGCCCACAGCCTCTCCCGGCCTACATGTTCCACCAGGAAGCATCTCTCCCAAGGATGCAGCCCTATTCCTCCCTCCCCCGCACCCCCAACCCCCCACATTGTCAGAGCTGTCTCCCAGGTCCACACTGGACTTTTGAGGAGGAGGAGGAGGCCAGCACTGGTCAAGCTTTCACTGGAACTGCCACCTCGATGCCAGGTCCATGCCCACCCACACACCTATTACCTCACTTCATCTTCACAGCAACTTAATGAGGGAGGCACAGCCGTCCTCAGTTTGCAGGTGGCTTAACTGAGGCTCGGAGTGATTAACTAACGCGCCCAGGGCTATTATGGAGGTAGCAGGAGGCAGAGCCAAGGTGCAAGGCAACGTGCATAAGACCCCGAGACGCGCGTGCTTTTGCCTGCAGCCCTCCGTGGGGGCCAAGGAAAGGGAGAAGACGGCAGCTTTCACTGGAACCACGTCATCTGAGAAAAGAGAGGGGACAGTCCCTGGTGGAAGGGAAGCTGTTACTCTGAACAAATGAGACCATGGTTTTTCGCATACAAGGGAAATGTCAAAGGAGGAGGTGGCCACGCTGTGATGTGCCTACGGTGTGTGCACACGCAGGTGCCGTGTGCCGGGCGCCCAACGCCCGTCGTGCTACCTGTAACCGTGCACACGGTGGTCGGCTGGTAAAAATTCACCGGCCAGAATCTGGAAGAAACGGCGTGCGCCGACCGACAGCACTTGCCAGTGTCTGCGGTGTCGACACTCCCACCACGGTCAAGTGCGAGCTATGCCTGGGATGCCGCTGGACACGGAGTCGCGGGGGGCGGGGGAGGCGGTGCCCTGGGTCAGTTCTGCAGGAGTGCCGCAGAGGGAGTGCAGCAAATAGTACAGTCACCACCCTGTGCGGTGCCGGGTGGGCACGAGACAACGGGGGGATCACTCTGTAAGGGATATAACGTCTGACCACTGTGCTGCACACCTGAGACTCCCATTGACGTTGAATGTCAAAATGAAGCGCCAGGAGGAACCAGCTCCAGCACACCACTGTCTGTAAGAGAGGTTTTATTAAACCCGCTTATAAATACGGCCGTACAGAAAGGCACACGGGCTGAAATGCATTTCTTCACAATTTCCTAAAGTCCACATCCTCTCCACAGCTCCACAGTCCCTGGACCAGCGGCAAGGTGGGGAGCCACGGTCATGGACTTCTAACCTCTGAAGGACAGTAGACTCCTGAGAGGCCCTCAAGGGCAGAAGAAAGCCAGCGGGTAGGAGTTCAGCAGATTGGGGTTCAGCTTAGGGAGACTTTCTGAATGCCCTCTAAATGGACAGCTCCAGGAGGGCAGAGTCCAGCTGCTAATTGAGCACATAGTAAGTGCTCAATTACTAATGAATGAATGAATAAATGACAGAAAAAAACATTACATACATGTTCCATTGATTCCTCAAACTCACCAAATCCATAACTGAATTCATCAGCTTGCCCCCTCCCCCCCCAAAAAAAACCTAGCCCTCCTCCTGTGTTTCTTGTCTTGGTGAATATCACCAAGCCAGGAACCTGGGAGTCCTTGACTCCCCCTCCCCTCCCCCACGTTTAATCAATCATCAGGTCCTATCTATTCCACCTCCTGGTTCCTCTGGAACCGATGCTATCCTCCGCATACCCATTAGGCTCCCTGCCTCAGATGGTCACCACCTCTCACCGTGCTGACACCAGAGCTTCCCAGCGGGTCTTCCTGCACCTGTTCCTGAACCAGACCCAGCCCTAGCCCCTGTCAAGGTCATCATCAAGGAAGCTGCCAAAGTCACCTTTCAAAACTGCCCCTCTGAGTGTGCCCCATCCCTTCAAGGGCTTCCCACGCCCCAGAGGATGGAATCGAAGGCGCTTGGTCCTCCCAGGTCTGGCCGCACCTCCCTCGCCTGTTGGATCACTTAGCTCTTCCTCCACCCACGTTGTCACTTACTCTGCGGCACCAGCAAACAGACGTCTTGCCTCCACTCGTGCCTTTGCTCACACTATAGCCTTTGCCTGAGATGCCTTTTCTTCCCTCTCCCGTCCCCCTTCCCTACATATCCTCAAAGACGTAAATTAAGATGGTTCAATAGATGATTCCTTTCAGCACTAACATTTCATTATTCCAATGCTAAGAAGGCCTTCTGGATTTGACAGTCACCTTCTCTCTTCATGGGACCCTCTTGGACTAGGAATCCTCTAGTCCAAGTCCATCATTTTACAGACAGAAAAATCTAAGGCCCAGAGAAGGAAAGGGACCTGCCCAAGATCACACAGCAAGGCAGTGGCAGAGCCAGGACAAGACCCCGATACCTGCCTTCCAGCCCGGGGCTCTTTCTCTGCAACACTCTCCAACCTGAGCGCCACCCTGCTGCCCCCCCGCCAACTTCAACACTCACATCCTCACGGGAACCGTCCCTGCCCCGCCCTGACTTACCCCCTCACACGCAAGCCAGGCTCTCGCCTTTCCTGCCTTTGCTCCCGCTGCAGCAAGGCCATTCCCTCACCTTCATTTGACTGCCAGGGCCCTGCACCTCCAGAGACCCCATCCTGGTTCTCAAACCAAACCCCACACCCTCTTCCAAATCCCCCATATTTATCAGAACCCAGCAACTGGGGCTTAGCTCACTCACGGCAGTCAAGGCCTTGTTCCATCTCTCCAGGTAGGGTGTCCGTTCCTCAGAGCTGGCTGGTGTCTCCGCATCTTCTTTCTTCTTCTCTGCCTCCTCCTCCTCTCACACCCCCAGCTCCATACACAACTGCTCAGGGTAAGAAAGTATAGGAAAAGAGGGTGACGTCTGAGGTCAGGTAGACGGAGGTTCAAATCCCAGCTCTATACAGCCCTGACTGGTTGACCTCAATCCATTTGAGCCTCAACTTTCCTTATCTAAAAAACGGGTCATATTCCCCCCCAGGGTTGTTATGAGGACTGAATGAGCTCACGCATATCACAGGCCCAGCACTTAGTAGGCTCTTGATAAACATACATTGTTCCCTTCCCAAGAGCATCCCCAACGCACTTGGGAGAAGACAGCTGCTGTGGGCTGGGAGGTGACAGAGGCATGACCGCTTCCCTGACTCCCGTCCTCAACAGGCTGTGAGCAGCCTGGGTGTGCAAAGACAGGGGGCGTATCCAGCCCCATTCCCCACCCCCAGCAATATGCTTTAACCTTCCTATCACAAATGTCTCGTTTATTTCAATATCATCCGTTTACTTCTCTGTTCATGCAAAAAAAAATTTGCAAAAACAGATTTAAGAGGAAAGGAAGTATTTAACGAGTAAAACTGTCTGCAGCCCTGCTTGTTTCTCAGGAAAAAGTGGCTGTGATTCTGGCATGAGAGGGAAGCTCAACAGCTTCACTTCACTGCAGCTGCCAGGAGTGCATTTCAGAGGGAAGAGAACCTCCCAATTAAACAGTACACCTTTGAGCCAGGCGCTCGCTTCCTGTGCCGAATTCAGCTTGGCAGGTGACACCCAGCTCACGTGGGGAGCCAGCCCCACTAGGAGCAACTGCAAGGCTCTCTGTGCCTACCTGCCTCCAACATAGGAGAAGCAGCCCTGCCAGGCCCTGGCAAACCACTGACCATCAGGATAAGGGCTCCGAGATGGAGGGGAGGTGGCGCAGGATACACTTGGCCAGTGGCCAAGGGGACCAGGACTTCTGCCAGTTTCAGAATATCCAGGAGCCAGCACTTCCATCTCCCCCAAATAAGGGCAGTGAGACATAAAGATCAGATCCAGGACTTGCTACTCAAACAAAAGTTCAGAAAATCCACAACCTCTTTCTCTCCTTCAATGGTGTCATTTGAGAGGGCTGCTCTGCATGGAACCCAAGGGTCAAACTCCAGAAGGGCTCTGCTCCTCTAAGAACCAAACCCCCCCCAAAAAAAAAACAGAAGAAGAACTGAAAAAAAAAAAAAAGTGCACATGACCTTCAAATACAAACAATAGTGACTGCCCCATGGCAGAGAGCAGGCCAGGTCAGGATGGTGGCCCCCACTCCCTTGTCAAAAACCTCATACCTCTGTTGATGTATCCTGCTGACTCATACTGAACTTAATGGCCCCTGACTACTAAATCTTTTTCTCGTGAGCTGCTGCTCCTCTTTACAATTTTTCCTGCAGCCGAGATGGGTCCCATCATTTATCCCTGTGATATTTCAGCACCTTGTCACTCCAGCCCATTGAGATCCTTCTGGGTCCTCATTCCGCTCTCTGACCTTTTCTCTGTCCTTTTTCTCCATTCTACTACATCCTACTATGATAGGCCTGCCTCCGCCCCTTATGTCTTCTTTTGGACCCTTAGCCTATGTTGGTCAGAACAGGGTAGAAGGCAGAGCCCCACAGCAGCTGCTGAAGACCTTCACAGACTGACCTGGTTCCACATGGCTACTGTTCAGCCAGATAGGAGGCCCCTCTGTGCCCTCACGGCCACTATCATGTCCTCAGGAGCCGTGAGAGACCCTGTCCTGTGTCTTAGGAGGCAGCATGATATCACAGAGAGGATCCCATAGGTCCAGGCTCAAATCCCAGCTCCACTGGTCTTGGGCCAGTCACTTGACTTCCTGGAGATTCAGTTGCTCATCTGCAAAATGAAGACTGTCAGGTGTAGCGCACAAGCTTGGGAAGATGAAGACAATGTATTGAAGGATATCTAGCACACAGTAGGTACTCAATAAATCGATTCTGCTCTGCTCCACTCAAGCGCGTTTCCTTCACCCACCACCCACTAGGCTGCCGAGGACAGAGAAGAGCTGCCTGGCCTCGGTGAGCCCGTGTTGGCTCCGGGGGTCACTGCCTTCCCCTCCAAGTGTCACAAGATGCCACACGACTTTGACATCAGCCACAACCCTGGGTCCTTATTATGTGAATTCCTGTCAAGGCAGTTTTCTCTTCCTGGACCAGTGTGGGTTTTTTAAGTAAAATAATAACAATAGTAATAACAGTTTAATCCTTTCAGTCCCACTACGCAATAAAAAGTAGCCTCATTTTGCCTATGAGGACACTGGGGTTCAAAGGCTAAATGGCCTTTCCAAGGTCATGCAGCTGAAAAGGTGAAAGCTAAGCAGAGCTCTGTCTGACCCTGAACACCAAACCCTCAACATTAGGCATTATTACTTGCCTTATGGATCTCAGCCCAAAGTCCACTGGGTTGAGCGCCTTTTGGGTCCTGCTACTGTGATCCACAGGGACGGCCACTTGCCGTCTCCCAGCAGCTCCGTGACCACCACCTCACACAGAAAGGGACTGGCCTGAGGCGTAGCTGCTGAAGACTGGGATCAGTGTGTTGACCTCTGCATGCACATCCTAAGCTTCTTGACACCTAGGCCCTTGACTCCTGAGTGCTGAGTGACCCCAGCCCTTCATCAGGACCCAGTCACCTGCTGCAGATCCTGATGCCTCTGAACTGCCCACTGCCTCCTAGACCCCCAATTGCCAGGATCCCCACCCACCCAAGGGGCACCCCAAAGTCTCTTCTCCCAATCATGTGTCCAGACTATGTATTTTATGCATCCAGCCACCCAGCACAGCTGCCCACCCCTTCCCTAGGCCGGGGCCCAGGTCTGCCCATGAGGAAAGGAGGGAGTGAACCCGGGAAGCTGCCAAGGCTGGAGCTCAGGCCTGTGGCCACCAAGGGGGCACCCAGCCAAGGAAAGAATTCCTAGCGACTCTGAAGGAAGCCATCCACGGACCTGTTTGCAAACCATCAACCACGTCCAGGCAGGGAGCCCAGCCCCTGAATCCCCGATCAGAGAGCTGCTCCCAGGCCTCTGAGGACAGCACTTCGGAGCACGCTCAGTCTCTTCCCAAATGTAATCACCCCACAACCAAGACACAGCCCTGGACAGCACACCACCATGAGCACTCACTTTACAAGGCCATTCACTAAACAATAAAAAATAAAAATTCACAAGTCCACTCATACCCTCACTCCACAGACAGAAACCCATCCACTCATTCAGTAAACATTGCGTAAGCCCCTGCTACATCCAGGCACACTTCCAGGCATGTGGGACTCACCAGTGGCCAAACCAGACGACGGCTCGACCCCTGGTGAGGCCTTTCGTTCCAGCAGGGAGAAAACAGCACAAAATAGACGTGGATTACTAAATCATTTAGTGCTGAAGGGAGGTAAGGGCGAAAGAAACAATACCACAAGATAAGGGGATGGAGCGCTTGGGAGGGGCAGGTAGCAATTTTAAGCAGGGCAGTTGGGGCCTCACTGAGAAAGCGACACTCAGGGTGCCCAACAGCCTTGGGTGCGTGGCCAGTAGCCCCTGTGTGGGACAGCCCAGCTCCAGACCTTTTTCCATGAACTTAATTCCCACATCAAGTCAGATACTCCCTGTTGTAAACACCCAAAGACCTACTAAGATTCCAAATGCCATGAGCCCGGACACTCCTGACAGGGAGGCTGATAGACGGCACCGAGTCAGTGGATGATCCCTACGGGGGATCCCGGGACCCCACTGCCTCTTCCAGCCTGTGCGATTTTCCCTTCCTCCCCCAGTGCTGCCTAACCCTACTATCTACTCCATCTTCTCCACCTCCCATCCGGACACTCTAAAATCTACTCTTCCGTCCCCAGAACTCCATCAAATCCCTTTCACCTTGTTCTCCATACTTCTCCTGCACTTCGTTGATATGAACTCCTACTGGTCCACAGATGGTGTTATATGATTAACCACATTTTTACGGGGAAAAAAGTGGCACTTCAGGGAACTCTTGAAGAAGGTGCTAAAGTTCCTCACTCACTCATTCATCCATTCACTCACTCACTCAGGACGTGTTTATTGAACACCCACGACGCCGCTGTGTGCCGGAGATTGTTCTAACGGTGGGGCACAGCCACAGCTCCTGCCCCCACAGAGCTCACCTCCTGGCTGGGGAGAGAGGAACCATGAACAAAATAAAGACAGTAGGTAAATACCCCTTATCTGCGGTTTTGCTTTCCACAGGCTCAGGTGTCCGTGGTCCATCATGGCCCGAAAATATTCAATGGGAAATTCCGGAAATCAACAACTCATACGTTTCAGATTGCGTGCTGCTCTGAATCACCCCTTTGTCCAGCAGAGCCACACTGCATACAACCACGGCCAGTAGCTGCGGTCAGCAGATCGACTGTCATGGTTACCACGGCGCTTGTGGTCAAGTAACCCCTCATTTTACCTAATAACGGCCCCAAAGCAGAAGACTAGCGATGCTGGCAGTTCAGAGAGGCCAAGGAGAAGCCATAAGGTGTGTATGTACGTGTAGGAAAAGACACGGCACATATAGGGCTCAGTACTATCCGGGGCTCCAGGCATCCACTGGGGACCTTGGAATGTGTCCGCCATGGATAAGGGAGTCTACTCAAAGTGAGCACATGGTGTGTTCCGTGGTGGTCAATGTCACGGAGAAGGTTAAAGCAGAGGGGGCGTAAGAAGGGGGGAGGGGTGCGATTTTAAGCCAGGATGGCCTCCTGTCCTCACCTCAAATTTTGTCACTGAGCAAAACACACCCACGGGATATTTGCCACACACACCATCACACACTCACACTAGACTCAACACAAGCATCGGCACGTGGACGTCCTCTCTGCTCAGTATACTCACATAGACACACCCACACCTGTACACACAGATACACACACCAGGCCTAGGCATGAACTTGCACGTAGGCACACTCAGCACAAACACACACATACACACACACACCCCGAAGCCCAGCTCACGCAGACCTAAGAGAATCACACAAAGAGACTGGAGAGTCAACCTGGCAGGACCCTCGGTAGCCAGAGGGAACTGCACCAGAGGGACATCGGCTCCCCCAAGGCCAGCAGCAGGCCAGTGACACAGTGGGCATGACTCCAGGCCCACCCTGTCCACAGACCATCACCCTCAGCACGCGGCTCAGGTGCCCACACTGGTGAACACCCACAGATAAACACACAGCCTTGTGCACAGGAACATGCGTGCAGACACACACACTCACTCCTGCCCCTCTTCCAGGCAACACGGTGAGGTGAGATTTGGGGAGCTTCTTCCAATCTCAGCATTGCTTGTCCACGTCACCCTCCCCCACCCACCCCACAGGTCCCAGCTGCTGCAGCCACCACCACATTTTCCTCCTGCCCTAACCTGCAGCCAGGAGTTCCTTGGATGGCATGTGTGCACATGCAAAAGCATCATATGTGAATGTGCACACATGTGGTTTGCAGATGGGGCAGATGCGCTCGTGTGCCAGCATTCACACAGGGGACTTTGCCACGTGTGAGTACCTCTATGTGTGTATGCAGGTGTGTGTCTGTGCATGTGTGTGCACGCTCCCAGGAAGACAGAGGAATTTATCATCTAAATCTGGCTTCTCCAGGGGATGAAAGCAAAGTTCTGGTTTAAATCACACCAGCACAGGCAGGAGGGGTTCCCTGGCCTTACATGATTATCTGAGGTGTGCAGCCAGCAACCCATCAGCGGGGAGTCATTTGTTGTCTCCAGGCCCCTGGGACCTGCGATGACTGCTCCAGGAGCTGGAGACCTCAGCGTGCCTCCGCAGCAATCACAGGCCCCTCCCGGTGCTGGGGGGTGGGGGGAGGCAAGGGGGGAGGGGTTGGCATCCCGCTCAGCTTCCTTGTCTATAGAAAAGCAGAGGCACCCACAGGCCAGAAAGAAGCCCAAGCACTTCTTGGCCTGGATAGAGACGGAGGGTCCAGGCAAGAGGTAGCCCTGGCCCCAAGGCAGACCCTGCCCTGCCATGCTATTCACTGGCCAGGGAAACAGCCTCAGGACTCCAGGAAGTCAGAGCTTCAGCACTCAGAATTCACCTGACTGGTCTCTCCCTGTGACAGTCACCTCCACCCTCCCCTCCGTCTCTCTTCCTTTCTTCTTGTTCCCGTGCACTTACTCTTTGTCTCTCCCTGTCTCTCCATCTGATATTCTGTTATGTCTTTGTGTCTGACCCTCTGGTCTTCTCTCTCCATCTGTCTGTCTTGCACTCTTCAAGTCCCTTTATCCACCCTAACCTCAAGACTTCCCTTTGCTGACCCGTCACGTATAACCTTGCTTGTAACACATCATACACCTCTCAGACCTGTTATCACCTCCGAGCCTCTCATCATGTTGAGGGAGAGGGGAGATCTGGGAGAGTAGGGGATAGAAATCCCATTTTACAGATGAGGACACTGAGCCCCCAGGAAGGTGGCCCAAGTCTACACGGCTGGCATAGCATTAAAAATCCAGGTGTGTTTCCACTGCATGGCCAGCTCCCACAACTGCACACCACCTGGAAGCAGGAGCGGTTCTCCCCAGGACCCACTTCCAAGGGGAAGAGAATGTAAGAGCCCAGTGCCACAAAACAGCGCACCCCAGCCCAACCACTAAAACCGCCTCCAGTTCGGGCTCCTAGAAAGCACAAGGACTGAGACAGGACTCAGTGTGTCCTCCCACGGATGCCCCATCCCCGCCCGCCCTCCCCCAAGTCTGAAGTGTCTACGCATTCCACATCCCCCAGGCCCACTGGGCGAATGGGCTTCCTGCTTCTGAGTAGGTTCCTTGAGGTCTCAGTCTTCGCATCTGCACAGTGGGGACGAGGAGGTCGCAATGCTCACACTGCTGAACTAGGCTCTTGCCCCAATACACATAGCAGCTCCTCTCCCTCCCTTGGACCCTGATCCCTAAAAGACCTCTGGCTTCAGCCACCAAGAGCCCTCGGCCACCTCTGGAGATCTCTGTGGTTCCCTGGGCCCACACCGGTTTTGCCTACATGGGCTGCTGGGCAGCAACCATGAAGCCACAGGCCCACAGACGGAGCCCCACCTGCAGCAAGGCCCCGCAGCCTCCCAAAGCCTCCACGGCTGCCTCCAGCCCCCGCCCCAGAGGCGTCAGCACCAACGACCCGCCAGGGCCTGCCCATTTTCCTTTCTTTTCGTTGCCGGCTCTGCACAGTTATAGAACCAGGTCTCCACAGAGTAATTTACTGGCAGAATCTCTCCCAGAATCCAGCTTGAAACCAAGCTGTAAAAACAGCTTCGAGTGTAAATAATTCATGCAGACAATATGACTTTTTTATGTAAATTCGGTGCATTAACCCTCTATTATAATGATGGACGACAGATAGGGGCGACGTTGCCTTGGTAAGAGCTAATGGATGGCCGCCATAAATTCACTGCACATTTTATTGTGTTGCTGGAAATTGTGCCTTCAGGCAATGCTGTTTACTTTTATGTAAAACTCTAGGTTCCCTAAATATTACAAATATTTTACATCCAGCTCCTCAGCATTTGGGCTCGGCCCACAAATCAAGCTTTCTCCATGTGAGTTGTAATTAAAGGTTTGTTGTTGTTTTTTTTTTTCCTGGGACAATTATCTCCTACTATAAAGAGAAATATTTTTCCCCTTTAGATGTTCCGTCATTGACTTATTAACAAACCCTTTGGAGAAGGAGGTGGTAAGCGGCTCGCTGTAGTACTTGGGGCGAGGGGTCGGCAGAAGAAGGGGCGCCGTGGGTACGAGAGCTCGGCGGCCGGCTTTTCTGTCTGGCCGCCACTCCAGTTTATTTACACATACGATATTCTGGGCCTTCCTCCCCCCTCATCCTTTCTATAATTCATGACCACTTTAGTGGGGTGATTCCTCCAGCCACCTTTGCAAGAGATTGGCCCCTCGCAAGCCCCCTCCGCACTCCACGGGGGATGTAAACGGCTGGACCTTATGCCCAAGAGAGAGGGTCAGAAGTGGAGTCTTCACAGCTGGCTGCCCACACACAAGCCAGTTCAGCCCTCCTGGCCCCCCACCGCTCACATGGCCCAGGGCACCTGGCACGGGTCGGCGTCTTCTGCGCTGATTCTCCGTCCATCCAAAGTGCCGGAAGTGCCCTTTGGTTCAGTCCCTGCCCAAGCGGAGGTCATGAAGATGCCACTGAGTCTTGCACACGGTCTGGTGAGAGGAAGGCAGAGACCCTCAGAAGCTTTTTAATGAAGGGAGGCAACAGCTGGAGCAGCAGCCCTCTTTAAAAATAATCCTCACGCTTGTTTATTATTGTCATTAATATTAATGGCTATGCTGTTAATATTCATATAGCTGCATTAATATCGTCCAGAAGCACCTGGGATCTCTAAACACCCCTAATGGCAGTGGATTCCGCTTCCAGGGCCCCCACCTCTCCATAGGTCCCGCCCCACAGGCATGATACCCGTCCTACACAGATTTCTAAGCCACCCTACTCTCTGATTGGCAGCTGCCTTTGGAAACCCAGAGCCATGCAGGATTAGGAGCTACCTCTAAGTCCCAGGGCTTTTGCCGGGCGGATGGCACTACCAGTCAGGGACCCTGGACATTTCCTGCCTCTCCAAGGGGCACAGGAAGGTATCTGACAAAGGTGACTTAAGAAAGAAAGATAGTTAGTTCATTTCCCCTAATGAACAGCTCAATTTCCTGCAGAGTCGAAAAGAGACACGTTGGTTAAAAACAAAGATGAGATATCATTTTTCACCAATTAGATTGGCAAAGATAATTATAATAATAACGGCAACAGCAGTGACCAGCCCTCCACACTACTATTCCTGAACCTTTGTGACAACCCCCCATGTATCCCTTATGGGCTTGTAAATTTGTAAAACACTTGTGGAGAGCAATTTTCAATATATGACTGAATTCGAACTCCACTTACCTTGACCCAACAATTTCATTTTTAGGAATTTTCTGTATGTTAATAATTGAAACCCTTCTCCCTCTAAGTGAAATCCTCTTTCAGTTCCCCTTTGTGCCTGCCCATTCTTTCCCCTCCATCCCCTGCCTCTTGTACACTCATCTGTCAACCCGAATGTCACCTCCTCGGAGAAGTCCTCCCTGCCTCCCACATCCAAGATACCTTCCCTTTTCTTACTCTCTCATAGCCTGTGTGTGTCTTTCATACTATGGGTACTTTTCCTTTGTCGTCCGTGTCCCCTGTTCACGGGATAGCTCTTTGGGTAAATGCTTCAGCCATGAACCCATAAACCCATTGCAGAAAGTTGCTGTCTGCCCTGCTAGCGGGGGCTGGATGTCCTGTCTTCCCACTATATCACAAACTCAATAAAAGCAGGTGCCAACCATCTTGTTTTATTCACCATTCCTCTCCCCAGCCTGTCACTGGGCTGGTACGTAGAACACACTCCATAAACATTTGTAGCATGAATGAATGAATGAATGAATGCACGAAGCTATATGTATACTGACGTTGGCTGCAGGGATGTTTATAAGAGCAAAGCAATTGGGAAAACATGCATCGCCATCAGCTGGGGAGCGGGCAGGCAAAGTGAGGGTCAGCCATACCCATAACGCAGGCATTAAAACCACAAGGTGATCTATATGTATTGACATGGAGGGAGCCCATCACATAGTGCTGAGTAGGGGAAACACAGGTGACGGAACCGCATGTGCTGTCTGATCCCGCTCAGGGTGGCGTTGCATACATGGAGTCTATCTGTGCATTTTTATGCACGGAGAGAAGTCTGGCAGGACGTTCCCCAAAATGTTACATGGTTATCTCTGGATGGTGAAATCTGAGGTGATTTTTCCATTTTTCTTTGAACTTTTCCACATTGTCTGAATTTTTTGCAATGAGCATATGTAGCCTTTTTTACAAAATGGGAAAGCTGCTCTCAAAAGAAAAAAAAAAGTTTACGTACATTGGGAAAAGATGGGGATGCCAGATGACCAGGACAGAAGCTGAGCCTGGGGACGCTGCAGGGCCCTCTCCCCTCTGCATGGGCTGGGCACCCCTCCCCCCACACAACAGGGGAGGGACATTCCAGGCTGTGGCCCCGTCCCATCCTCTCTCCAGGCACCTCATGCCCTGTCCAGAGTGCAGCTTCTAAACAGGGATTTCCGCATTTGATTCCTCTGACATGTTTTACCGCCTCTGAGCTGTTTTGCAAAATTCATAGCAGTTTTCGCCGGCTCCAAGCTTCCTGGGACCAATTCCATTTTGAACAATAGCAGAGTGTCTGCTTGCGGGCGAGGTCAGCCCCCCCAGAGCAGCCTCCCAGCCTCTGGGAGCTGGGACTGTGGGGCTGAGTGTCGAGGCCGCAGCATGAAAATACATGAGCTCGTCCTTGTCCTCGTCCTCACCCTCCTGACAAGGAGAGGGAAGGAGGGAGGATGTGGCCCCCCTTCCTGTGCCCTGAGGGGACTCTCCCCCAAGGAGGTGAGTGAAGCAAAGTCCTTCCCAACATCCCCCTTTTCTTTCTGGATCACATCCTGTGGGTCTCCCTACCCAAGCACCACCTAAAGCCCTGGAAACTAACTGACTTCGTCAAGCCAAGGTCACAGGGCAGGATATGGCAGGGCGCAGGATCAAAACCAGGGCCCCTGCTGCCTGCTCTGTGCAGGCCTTAATTTAAAAAGCCTCAGTACCCCTTCCTTAAGATACATGTGAGAGGTGTCTGCGGCACAGTAGTTACCCCAAACTAAGCCACAAGAGACCACGTCGCTGGCCTCTCTTAGCCCTGGCCTCCCTCAGTCAGGATCCAGTATTCAGTACCCAGGGGGACTTCTATAAAACACAACACTCACCAGCCATTCCTCTGCTTAAAAGCCATATTCTGTGGCTCCACATCACCTGTGGGGGAGTCTGTGCTCCTCAGCCTGACACCCAGAGTCTTTTGTGATACGGCCTCTGTCCTGCCTCCCTCCCTGGCCCCTCCTGCCTGCAGAAGGTAGAGCGATGCTTCTGCTCTGATGCTGGCCCCCCCTTCGCAAAGGCCTTCACCGGCTCCCCACTGCCCTGGATACACACCGGCGACCCACTCCAGCTCCCCGCTTTCCAGCCTCTCCTCCTGGCCCCCAGCCTCTTGGCAGGGTCGGGCGTGTCACAGCTCCATGTCTGTGCCCTGTCGCTGGCTCACTCTTCTCGTCTTCTTCATCTGCTTAACCGTCCTACTCATCCTCCAAGATTCCGTTCAACCATCCGTCGCCTCCTCAGAGACACTGTCCCTAACTCCTCCCCACCCCATCAACTCCTCGGCGCTGAATGAACAACAGTCCCCAAAACACCCTGTGCTTTCGCCCTGTTAACCGTGCTGGTCACGGCCTGTCTGTGGGTTCACCTCTCCCCCCACGCTGTGAGCTCCCGAGTGCAGGGCATCCAGTGCCCAGCGAGTATTTATTAATGTTGTCACAGGAAAGGCAGGTTTCATCAGTCCCATTCCACAGGTGGGTGCACCGAGGGGCCGAGAGGTAGCGAGCCTGTCCGAGGTCGCAGAGCCAGCAAAGGGCGTGGCAAGGTTTAACCCGGATGTCACGGCTGTCACTGTCTCCAGCGGGCTGTTCTTTCCACTGCACCACAAGTTCATCTCAGAACCACCTGAGCAAGCACTTCATACAACACACACACACACTTCAACATCTGCAGGAATGAACACGAGAATATACAGGCATGCATGGAAACACACATCATCCCACTCAGACACACACACACAAATAGCAGACCTCGCAGAGCACCTAATGACTCACATGTAAATGCTTACATATGAGCATCCATGGTGTGCACATATGAACATGAACTTAAATATTTGTGCACATATGCACACCCACGCATACCCCACACAGATGCACACCAATGCACATAGACATGTACCCAGGCATGCATACACAAGTTAAACAGACATGCACAGACACGTAGATTCATGCACACGTCCCAGTCACAAATACACAGATCCACAGACATGCACATGGGCACACGGAAATGTACACACACACAGTGCAGAGATGTACATGTATAAAACCACGCTCCTATGCAGCCATACCCAGACCAACACACAGGAACACAGACACAGGCACGCACTCATATGAACCCCGGCAGCACATGTACATGAACACACAAGGACACGTAGGCATACCCACCCGCCCTCACAAAAAGCACACAAACTGGCTGGCATACATGAGCACACACATGCAGGCGTGTTCCCTGAGACATGCTAGTGAATGGAGCAGGTCAAACGGAGCTGTCTGCTAGGGGCGGGGGCCTGTCTGAGGTACCTCGGGGCGCTCACATTTTTGCAGCTCAGGAAGGCAGCTGACATACCAGCCCGGCTGTGATGGTATTTTGCATAAATGCTAATGTATTAATTACCATGTACAGTACACAGAGCTGCCATTTAAAAGAAAAAGTTAAGACTTTCTAATTCAAAAGCCCCATGTGGGGTGGGGGTGGGGGGCCTGCCCCGCGCTGGGTGGGAGCTGGCAGGGCAGCCAGGCCCACGCCCACTGTCCCTGCACCCAGGTCCCTACCTGCAGGCTTCCAACCCAGCCTGCCTGGGTCAGCCAGCAGGACCTCCGCCTCAGGGGTCTGGGTGCTCTCTGGGGGCCGAGGCACACAGGAACCCCTGGCCCGGAAGAGGGGTAGGGGCACGTGGAGAGCAGGTAATGCCTAAGCTGACGAGGGGTGGTCCCCGGGGTGGCGGGGAGAGTGGTAGCTGGGGCAGAAGTGGGAGCCGGGGTGGATGGACAGCCATCACGATTCTTCTCTCCATTCAGTCCACTCTCTGCACGGCAGCTGAAGTAACCTTTTAAACCAGTGCACCGGATTATGTCGTGCCCTGACTTTAATCCTTTCAAAGGCTTCCCATCGCTCTTAAAGTAAAGTTCATACTCCTTAAAAGGGCCTGCAAAGCCCAACAAGGGCTGGCCTTTCTCCTCCTCTCCCTGCCTCTGCTACCACACTCCCCTTCCTCGCAAGTCTCCTCGGCTGGCCAGTGGTCCCTTGGCTTCCCCAGGCCGGCTTCTTCTCACCAGCCAGGTCTCACCTGTCACCACGTTAGGGAGACCCACCCCCGACTGCCCCTGGACGCCCCATCTAAAGAAGCCCTCCCCCGCTCTCTTACGTCACCGGGGGTTTGTCTTCATAGCACCCCTTCCTGCAGTCCTTCTGTTGATTTGTTTTTCTTGGTACTACACTCTCAGCCCCCACTGCAAAGTGAGCTTCGGGGGGACTTCGCAGACCTTGTTTCATCGCCACATCGCAGCCCCCTGGCAGGGTCTGGCACTTAGTAGATGTTCAGCTAAACGTTTGTTAAATGAGAGAAAGAACTGGAATGAACGAGAGATGGCCTTCCTGGCCAGCTCCACCCCAGGTGCTAACCTCAGGCAGCGGTGCTCTCTCCACCTGCCTGGCAGGATGGCCCCAGCTCTTCCACCTCCCGGGGGGGCGCACCGCCTGGAGCAGGAGATGGAGGCCCCATGCAGAGGGCTTGTCCGGCATCACGTGACACCTTAGAGACTAGTGTCCAAGCCTCTGAGTCCTCCCTGTCACATGAGAGGGAGCCTCAAATGATGCTAGGCAACGGCGGCGAGTACCGCTCCTCAGCCCTTCCCTTCGCAGTCGACTTCCACATCCCCCGTCTCACTCGGGCCCTTGGAAGGAGGCACCATTTCCCCAACCTCAGAAGAAATTGAGGTTCTGAGACACAGGTGATTCTCCCAAAGTCTCACAGCCTATCAGAGGAGGAGCCAGGACCTACATCGTGTTTGATGCCAATTCAGGGCTCCCTGTGCTGCCCTGCTGACCTTCTCTCCCCTTGAACCTCAGGGAAGCTCCTGCAGCTGGGGCACAACAGCGATAGGAAGTCCGAAGCGTGCCCCATGGGCCACCTCCCCCTATCCCCGAGGCAGGAGAGGCAAGGTGGTCCTGCCAGGCAGGCGAAGAGGGCACGTAGGGCCAAACCGGCTCACTCCCCAAACACAGGATACAGTCCTCAACTCAACCTTCACCCTCATCCTCGCCCTCACACCCACTCCGCTGTCTGGGACCACCGCTCTCCCAAACCCATCCTCTTCTCCCCACACGCACTGCCCTGCCCTAATTCCTCTGTGCAAAGGCCACTAGTCTACACCCTCAGACCAGCCCTCCGCCCAGAGCCAAAGAGGTCTTCCTAAGCTCAACTCCTATCCCCACCGTGACTTCCCCACTCCCTGCCACCTGCTCCCTCTCACTGCCCTTGTAGTGATTTGTAAATACACAGCATTGTCAAGAATGCACACTGCCAGAGTTCAAATTCTGGCTCTGCCACTTACTAGTTCTGTGACCTTGGGCAAGTTACTTAGCCTCTCAGAGTCTCAACTGCCTAATCTGTAAAATGGGAATAATAACAGTACCTCCCTCAGAGGGCTGTTATAAGGATGAAATGAGTTAAAATATGTAAAGCACCAAAAACGGGGCCTGGAACCTGAAAACCACGATGCAAGAGTTTGTTGCTATTCACGAGTGGTTTTCGTGATTATTCTATTTGTGCCTTTCTCCTCCACAGAGCTATAAGGTCCGTGAGGATGGGGATGGCTGCCCAGAGGCTCTGCCCGCACCGCAATCCCTTTCTGCCCACAGCCTTTGGTCTGTTCTCCCCTGGCCTGGCTGGGTGCTGGCCCGAGAGAGAAAAGAAGGGCGCGACCTAAGCAGGAAATGCTGGCAGCATCAGAGTTCCAGTCCCCATGAAAACGACAGGCAGCAGCCAGAGAGGGCTGCTCTCCGTGGAGGGCTGGGCAAGGGCTGTACCCTCCCGAGCCCCAAGTTCCCTGGGAGCCCCCACAGGGCCAAAGCTCCCTTTGTCCAGAAGGTCAGGAGCAGCTGGCCAGCTGTGGGGAGTTCCGCTGCCCTGCTCCGGCCAGCAGCCCAGATGTGCGTGTTTGCACAGCCGAGTCCAGGCTCTGAAGCGGCCTTGTTGAGCGTCATGAAAGGCGGCTTGTGAAGACGCAGCCGGCCTCCGCACCCCGGCCCGCCCGCCTCCAAGACACCAACCAGGAATGCAGCCTGCAGGAAGCCCTCCCTCCTGGGCCTGCCAAGTGCCCCTCTCCTGCCGACAGAGTCAGGGCCACCGGCATGAGCAGGGTCCACTCGCCAACTGCGGGCTGCGGGTCTGCTCCTTTCCCGGTTCCTCTTCTGTAAGATGGAAGAGGCCTCCACTTCACCCTCCTCTCGGGGAGGCGATGTGGTTTATGGGAAGCCCACAGCCTAGGGCCAGAATAGCAGCACAGCTAAGAGTTCTGGAGTCAGAGAGACCAGAAAAGAAATTCCACCTCCATGAACCTCCGTTCCTGCTGTCGTCTGGGAGGTGAAATGACATAACGAGAAGGAAGGACCCAACATGTGCTGACACATAATAGGTACTCAATAGCTCTGTGTCCCCTCCTTCTCTGGTCACCAGGATCCCAAATGGGGAGCCTGAGGTTGCCTGCAGTGAGGACAGGGGATCCCAGGCATGGCGCCGTGCAGCTGGGCAGCGCTCTACTTCCACGTGAAGAGTCTCTGCCCCCTCCCCATAGTCCCTGGACACAACCAGCTTCCTGACACAGCGGTACCTGGGCACAGTGGGGCGCAGAACTCCATATTCAGTTAGCTCTTCGTTGAGTCTAGTCCAGCCCTGGGCAGGGCCAGTCCCTGGGCTCAGCATGGCTGGTCACTGGGCAATGCTAGTTTCTGGACACAGCTGGTCCTTGAAACAGTGTCTGAGCACAGCCAGGCCACGTGCCTTCGGTCTCCGGGCAGAGCTGTTCTCTGGCATAATCAGTCCCAGGTCGCAGTAAGCGAAGTCGCTCCCTGGGCACAGATGGGCCCCCTCCAAACACAGCACGGCCTCATGGGGTCTCCGAGAACAGGTGTTCCTGGGCACAGTCAGGCCTTGGGCACAGCGGATCCCCAGGCACTGTCATTCCATAGGCATAGCTGTTCCCTGGACGGCTGGCTCCTGGGCACACTTCGTCCCTGGGCGTGGTCAGCAGTCACTGTGCACCGTCGCTTCTGGGCTCAGTTGGGTCCCTGGGCGCCTAAGGTCAGCCTTGACCTCAGGAAAAGGGGACCCCAACACAGTTCATTCAGATCCCCCCTTTGATTAATATGCATAGACCCATCGCCCCCTTCTCTGTGGCCCCTATCCCTCCCCAGAGGACCTGGAGAACTGGAACCCAAAGAAGGGACAGGAAGTGTCCTCTGGGGTCCCAAGAGCCCTGGCATGCCCTGCCTCATGACAAGTGGAGGGGGTAGCGTGCAGCCCTGGGGGAGCTGACTGCAGGACCGCTTTCCAGGAGCAGGGTCCACCCTCAGTGTGGGGAGCAGCGGTGCAAAGCATGGCAGAGAAGCCCTGGCCTGGAGGCAGAAGGCCCTCCTCCCCACTACCCTACTCCCTCTCTACACACAGAATGGGCCCCACAGGTCTGTGGGAGAAGCGCGGGCTGGCTCCCCCGCGCGACCGTGGGTAAGTGTGTTAGACAAGTTCCTTTTAATTCCGAGGATACAAATTCCCAACCAGGTGGCCGTCCCTGTTCTCCAACCAACACACTCACAGCCTGAGGCACGGCACTCACAGGGAAGGGGGAGGTGGCCAGTCCCAGCAGAGCTGGATTTCCAACTCTTCCTGAGCCTGACCGGTCGGTCCCTCGGCTCCATCACCACCCAGTGCAGCTGGGAACAGAGCAGCAAGCCCAGGACACGGATCCAGCCTGCGTGGAGGCCCCGTGCCTCAGACCTGTTTGGCGCTCACTCCCTGAAGGGGCATGGCTCCTGCAGGATGCTAATGAGACGTGGCACCCCATCAGCCAGCACCTGCCCTTGCTGCCCACCTTCCTCCTCCAGCCCCCATGCACATCAATGCTTAATTGAATTGCCAGTGTAGAGGCACTAGTCACATCTGCTTCAGGGTCTGAGAATGAAGTGGGTAACACTCTCGGTCACCCAGTACAGGGGGCACCACCCACACAGGATAAGCCCCACCACTCAGGAACATTCGGATCCCCTGGGTCTGCACCTTCAAAATGAAATTGAAGGAAAAGTCCACTTCTAGCACAGGAAAGTGTGGGGAGAGCATGCAGGAAGGGGATTCCACGGGGACAGGGTGCGAAGAGAAATTGAAGAGGGGGTGCTCTGGCAGAGTTGGCCAAGCCAGAGCCCACCAGCTGAGGTCTTCCAGCTGCAGACCCCCAAGAGTCCAAGAGCTGGCCCCTGTAAGGTTAATAATTTACTTACACTTTCTCTCTCACTAGTGTCCCAACCAAAGCCATCCAACCAGGGAGTCCAAGAGAAGAACGTCCACAGGGAGTCAAAGCTCTAAGGCTGAACGGGAAGTCAACCTGAAGAGACAAACAGGCTTAAACTAGGTCAATCCAGTTCAGGCTGATCCCAAACGGCTGCCACTAGATCTAACTGATTCAAGCTGGCTCAGATCAAGCCAGGCCTGTTGGGACCAGCTCAAATGTATGGAGCTGGCCAAGACTGGATGAAGCTGAATCAAACTGGTTGTGACCTGCTCAAACCACCTGGAGCCATTGGAAGGCCAGCAATTCACCACCTACCTCTTTGGCATTGGCCTTTGCCTAATCCATCTGTATGTATCCCTTCCTCGTAGAACTTCCTGAGTCCTTTTGTTTCCAGTATGCATTTTGCAAACAGTTTGTAATCCAAGTAACACAAGGCAGTTGCAGGACACATAATACCTACATCTTCCCAGACATTAAGGCGATTACATGGCTGAGTGCAGAGTTTTCAACAGCCTGGGCTCAGGTCCCCACACTACAGCTGCCTGGCGTTGAGATCTTGAGTAAGGTGCCTACTTCTATGTACTCTAATTCTTGTGTGTGCAAAATCCAGCTCCTCGTAGAAATTTTGAAGACTGAGACTATATCTGCATTAGCCCCGTGCCTGGCATGTGGTAACCACATGGAAGTTATCCCTATGTTACTATCATTCCTTGCTCTGACCTCACACAGCGCAGCCTCAAACGACCAGGACTCGGACTCCTGCATTGCGGCTTCCTCAGTGCATGAACTTGGATGACTCATTTAACTTCTCTGAAGCCTCAGTTTCCCCAACAGAAACGGAGGGTACTAACACCTGTCCCCAGGGTCATTTCAAGGGTGAAATAAAATGCAGCAAGCACTTAGCACCATACCTGGGACATAGTAAACATAGTACTCCATATATGTTAGCCAGTATTATATTAATGACTAATACTTCAATAATGTTCACTCTGTGCTAAATGGTCTATGTCTGTTAACCCAATTAATCCTCAGAACAACCCTGAGAGGTAGGTGCTATTATTACTCCCATTTTCAGGATGGGAAACTGAGGATCAGAACATACCACAGTGCCAGGTGACTCTGAACTATTTTAGGGAGCAAAAGAAATTGCACATTTGTCAAGGTGAAGGGCAGTGAAAGACTGAGCAGAGGACAAGTCTTGGGAGGCAGTTGGTGATTAAACAGAGGACAGGCTTTGAAGCTAAGCAAACCTGGACTCCGGCCCCGGCTGAAACACTCACTGAGCCTCACTCTCCTTCTCTCCCAACTGTGAATAATAGTCCTTATCGCATGGCATTGTGAGGAGCACATTAGATATCAGTGAAAGCTTGGACATATGACTCAGAAAATATGAGCTCCCTCTGTTCTCTTCTCCACAAGGCCGTTGGGCCCTCACGATGACGTGCGTGTGCGGTGGTGCATGTCTGGGGCGACCTGCGTGCATGGCACACCGACATCATCTTTAGATGACATCCACCCACACAAGCAGTCCATCTCCAACGCGGCGTCTGTCCAGAGGCTGCCTGCCCTCCCCTGCACCCTGAACACCTGCCAGAAGAGAGACATGGCTCTTCGCCATCCCCTCATATCGCCCAGGTTTCGGCTGGAACCAAGCACAATCATCCTAGAGGAACGAACCAGAGAGATGTGACAAGCTGTACCTCAGGCCAAACATATCTGTTGAGTGCAAGTCCAGTGAGGAAGGGGAGGGAGGAGTGGGAGCATCTGCAGAGGGATGTCTGGCCCTGAACCCACAAGGGTCTCCTTGATCCTGCATCTGCAAAATCTCCACCTGTTACCACCTTGGGCTAAGACCCTTCCTGGATGACCCTCCTCTCTGCTCCCATCTGGATGGATGGGGCTACAACTTCCCCTGACCTCACTGACAATGACGATGATGACGGTGACGATGACTTCTGGCACTTAAAAGATACACTGTGGGCCCAGCTGGTGTGGCTTGGTGGATTGAGCACAGGCTGGGAGCCAGGGGGTCCCAGTTCAATTCCCAGTCGGGGCGCATGCCTGGGTGGCGGGCCAGGTCCCCGGTGGGGGCCATGTGAGAGGCAACCATACATTGCTCTTTCTCCCTCCCTTCTCCTCTCTCTAAGAATAAATAATAAAATCTTTAAAAAAAAAAACATACACTGTGTGTATGTTTTAACAAAACATATTATTTAACAAAATATTTAACAAAATATATTATTACATGCTCAGATTCCAAAAGACTGAGACTACTTCCTCTACTTGGTAGATCTGCATAGAGAATAAATAACTAGTCAGGAGGCCCACAGCTGGTCAATGGGGAAAGCAGAGGTTTGATTCTGCACTACCTCGTTCCAAAGAGGATATTTCCTGCCTCCATCTTGATGGGCCCAGAATTCCTTTTCTTACTCTCTTCCTTCTGCAAAGATTAATGCCTTCTGTGTGGCCAGCCAGCCCTGGGAGAGATACAAAGAACAAAACATGCTCTCTAACCCAAAGGAGCTCAAGGTGGATAGACACGAATCACTGCAAGGTCTAGGTGAAGAAGGCCAGGTTTCACCTGCTGTGCCATACAGGTGATGAGGGAGACTGAAGGCCCAACGTGCGCGAGCAGCATGGTGGGCCTGTCAGTCAGGTTTGGCTAGGTGGTGACAACCACCACTACGGCAAAAATGTCAGTGACTTCACACGTGGAAGTTTACTCCTGCTCGTACGAAGTCCACTGTGGGTCCAGCAACTCTTCAGGGCAGCTCCCTTTCTGGTGGTGGCTCAGAGATCCGGGCTGCCTGTCTCATAGCAACACTGTCTGAAGCACATAGCTTCCAGGTCATCATGGCAAGCAAAAAGAGCTGGAATGTCACTCACCGGCTCTTCAGCATTTCATTCCAGAGTGTCACATATAAATGCAGCTCACTGGCCAGATCGATCACATGGCCCTGCACAGCCACAAGGAAGCTGGGAAATATCAGCACACGAATTCAATAAGAAGTAAATGTGTCTGCTATAGAATGAAGCGATTCACTCCAGTCTGGGCTACATCATTAAAGATCTAATATCCAACCTGAAGAAGGTGATGTTTCTGTTTCATTCTACCATTCTCATGCCATGTCTGTAGGGCTGTATCCAGTTCTAGGTATTGCATTTTCAGATACTCCCAAATATACTGAATTCCCAACAAAAGAGAAAACCAAGGTGAAGAGGGGACTTGCTATCTAGACTGACAAGGAAGAGTTGAAAAGATGTTTGGCCTAGAAGAGAAGAGGCCTCAGACATCTAACTTCAGATTCTTAAAGGACTGTTACAGGACAAGAAGAACAAAGCCGCTCCATGGGGCTCCATGGGGCAGAGAGAGCCCAGACCAGCAGACAAGTACATAGATGCTTCCAAGAGTGAAAGTCAAAGCCAAGCACTCTTTAAACAACTGCCTCAGGACAGACTGATGTTCCTCTTGAAAGAACACGCAAGCAGAGTCCAAAAAGCCCTTGGTTTGGATGTTGTGGAAGAATTCAGGTACCAACGGCTCTGAACTAGACATCCAATAAGAGCCCTTACAGGTAGAGTTTAGATGGTGGGGGGGAGGGAACACAGCTCATTCAGGCTCTGAACTTGGTGTCATGAGGCATCAGGAAGGCCTTCAGCCCTCAGGACCCCGATTAGTCAGGTTAGGCTAGGCTTTGCTACAGTAACAGCCGCAAAAACAAAACACAAAACCCGGTGGTTTAACAAATGGGGGCTTATTTTCCCGGGGCAGGATGGACCATTCAGACCTGTCCTCTCTGGACTTGGTCCCCTCGCCCCCGCCCCGCCCATCTGGTAAGAACCCCTGCGTCGGGGTGCCTCCCGCTCTCGGGGACACTTATGAAGGACACCCGACATGAAAACAAATAAAAAGGAAATCACCCCATCAGAGCTATAAGTAATAATCAATAATTCAAAGCCTTGATAAAGTCTTGCTGGAGAGCGCTTCAGAGAGAAGACACGGGCTGAGTTTCATGGTTAATTCAATGTCAATTAGCTGATTGCTAACTTCCCTCCAGCGAA
Source organism: Micronycteris hirsuta (assembly GCA_004026765.1). Taxonomy (NCBI): domain Eukaryota; kingdom Metazoa; phylum Chordata; class Mammalia; order Chiroptera; family Phyllostomidae; genus Micronycteris; species Micronycteris hirsuta. The sequence goes on from PVJI01011742.1 coordinate 44,550, forward strand.
ATCGCATGCGGTGCAGGAGAGAGAAATCAAATGTGCTCTCGCTTTAACAAGCCTGGTGCTTCAATCATTCATCTCTGGCCGCGGGCTCAGAACCAATGCCAACAGACGTTCCTTCACAGTTTTATCAACCATTTCTGCATGTCACTGTTTTCCCAGCTGCCCTGAGTTGTCCCAGGACCATCTCTGGGCATCAGGGCTCCTTGAAACCTGAAGTCAGAAGAGCAGCCTTCTGCTTCCTAGAAGGTGTGGGACCCACAGCTCCTGAAACTCAGTTTCCCCATAATAATTCCTTCCTCTGTGATCAGCCACTGTGACAATACATGTAAAGGGAACGGCAGAAAACTCGGTGCCTAGTACACGTTCCATTAGGGCAGTTTCCTCTGCCATCGCCAATCCTGGGGTGGGCACGTTGCTCACCTCCAGGGCTCCCAGCCCCTGTGGAGGCTGTGGCCACCTTCAGCACCATGGCCAGAGTCTCTGCCCAGATGTGGAGATGGGAGGGCAGGGGCAGGATGAGAAGATGCTGTGTGGCTCACAGCTGGAGGGCCAGTGGGAAAGTCAGTGTGAAGGGATCCCAGGGGCCTCTGAGGCCCACTGCTTCCCTTCACACAGGAAGAAGCAGGCCCAGGGAGGGCAAGGGGCTTTCCAGCATCACCGAGGTGCCAGGTCTCTAGGCTCAGCATCTCCATGTCTCAGGCTGTCCTACAGGCGCAAAGGTGAGGATTTTGAGTCCTCATCTCCTTCCTGGGAACCTCTAGAGCAGGGGTGTCAAACTCATCTTCACCGGGGGCCACAGCAGCCTCAGACCTGCGGACCCAGGCTGGGAGTCGCTTGCACCGCGGGCTCTCCTGGGCCTCCAGCGCGCAGACCGCGCATCATGGGGCTTTTTGGCCTCCATAAGCACATGAGCCAGTCCCTCAGTGTGAGTCTGTTTCTATATATATTGTCCTGTTTTTCGAGAGAAGCCTGACTCATATGAGGGGGGACCCAAAAAATGGAATTTATTCTTACATGTTTAAACTTCAGTCATCGTCCAAGTACTCTCCATTTGATGTAATACACCTATTTAGATGTTTTTTCCTGCTGCTCAAAATGGGTTTTTTAATAATTATTTTATTGTTGTTCAATTAAAGTTGTCTGCATTTCCCCACCACCACTCCCCCCCCCCCGCCAACCCTCAAGGCAGTTTTTGAACTCGTCGATTTTGATGCCTTTTAGTGTTTCTGCAGTTTTTTATTTCACCTCTTCCACATTGGCAAAATGTTTCCCTTTGAGGACTTTCTTCATCTGAGGAAACAAAAAAAAATTTGCTCAGGGGGAAATCAGGTGAATAGGGAGGGTGGGGCCTGAAAGTCATGTTGTTTGGGCCCAAATCCGTGGAGCACTCAGCACTGTGTGGGCAGGTGTACTCATAAGTCACCCACCATGAAATGGACAAACGCTTTGAAAGAGTCTTCAAAAAAAACAAATTCATTGAAGCTGAATGCAGCCTCTCACAACAGCGCCATCTGGTACACTGATACAGATGGGTTCCTAGAACACTCACCTAGCGGGTGAAGCCTGTACTACAGGGGCCCGCCCTCCAGAAGAGAATTCTGGGTTTTCTGGGGTCCCGTATTGTACACAAGGCCATACGTGGTGGACCGTGCCCAGATATGTAATGACTACAGATATCTTGTCCTGTGCAAGACTGTGAATGTTCCTTCCATGACCCACAGGTCCTCTGTGTCCCTCTCCTTCCCCTGGGGGTTGAGGAAGGCCACTCTCTCCAGTCTCCTCTATCACCGGCCACAGCTGGGACTTGCCAGATGCAGCCCAGGCCAGGGCAGAAGACCTGGGAGACGGACCCTCTGAGCCAACCTGTGGCCCCTCCTAGTTAGAGATCTGTAAAGTGTTTTTAAAAGAAGAGGGAAAAACCACACTTGTGCTCTCTGTTGGGCAGTGCAGCATAGCCCTGGAAATGTACAGCGTCAGAGAGACCTGGGTTTGAATTTGGGCTCCGCCGCCACGTGCTGGCTGGGGGATACTGCAAGAGCTGTTGAACCTGTCAGACCCAGTCTCTCCATTTACAAGGTGAGGAGGGGGCAGTACAGAACTTACAAGTTGTCAAAGGGCTTCAGTGAGACAATTCATGCAAAGGGCTTTGCATGGTGCCCAGAGCAGAACAAGTGTTTCAGGAAGAAGCAGTTTCATAAATCTTCCTTTAACAAAAGTTTCTTTAGGAAAACTTCCAAGCCTCAAGGGTATTCTAGGAGTCTGTCCACAGCAGCATTACTACAGAAGTACTCAAAGGCAGCCTCTGACCTGCTGGCCCAGGTACTGTGAGGCTCAGTCGCAGGCCATGTTCAGGGCCAGCCTAGGACTGGGATGGGCCTCCAGGTGAGGTCAGAGTTCAAGCTCAGTCTGGACCCAATCAGAGCTCTACTACTGAGTCAGAACCCAGCCTTGGGAAAGTCCTTCCCTATCTGTCTCAGTGCCCTCACCTGTAGTAGGGAGCAGCAGTCCCGCCCAGCGTGCCCAGCGGAGGTGCTGGGAGGGCGCCATCAAGCCGTGCGTGTGCAGACTTGTGTCGGCCCGGAGACCAGCTTCCCTTCTCAGAGTTACTTGTGTTCCCCTGGACCTCAGGCCTGCTGGGGAAAGAGTCTCCCCGTGTCTCCATACGCCCATGGTGGAGGCCACTCCCCAGGATCGGAGCAGTGAGACGGGTGCGAGAGGGGAGAGGGAGGACACCCACGGCTCTGCTGCTCCTCCCGGGAGCTGGGAACGGAAGGCTCGGAATTCACCGCGCACGTATTTGCTGACTTCTCTGCACTCTGCCAGCTCCGGGCATTCACTTCCCAGAAGTTTATTTGAGTAGATGCAGACGAGCCGGATTTGGGTCCAGCAGACCTGCCCAGACAAACAGGCTGAGCCCTTTCTCACTGCCTCCCTCACACACTCTCCACCGCCCGCCCTTCCTCTTTGTCCCCCTCGCCTGGACCACCTGCTCCTCGGTCTCTTTTCTCCTCGTGCTGTTTATTCCCCACTTGATCCCCTGCTCCAGATTCACTCCCTGCCCTTCTCAGCCCTGCTCTGTGCCCCAGGAGGCTGACCCCAGAGGACTGCAGGCCCTGCATGTGGGGCTGGGTTCAGCTGGCAGAGGGCACTGGCGGAGACTGCGGGGAGGGCAGGGTGGGAGGTCAGGGATTCCTTCCCCACTCCTTCTCTCCTGGGCAACATTTCTAGCCTGTGTTTCTCCGTGACTCATCACCAGCATCCCAAGTCCTCCCCAGCACCACCCTCACTGTGCTGCAGAAACACCCTCTCTGCCCCTCGCCCGCCAGCCCTGGAGTGCGGTGAGGGCTTCCAACTATTGCCAGGCAGCCTCTCCTGTTGCTCCCCAAACTCCACCCACGCCTTGTAAGTAACAGGTCCATTACAGTCCCTGCAGGTAAACCATCTGAGGTGAGTTCTGTTTCCTGCCAAGACCCTAATCCCTAACTCCTCAACCCCACCCACACTCTGGCATCCTCGATCTCTCTCGCTTTCTCTCCCTTACAGGTTCTTCTGAACTCAGGATGGGACACATGGAGATTGCTTGTCACGTCCCTTAGCGGAGACCACCCCAGGGCGCTGGGGGTGGTAGTGGGGGTCCGCTGTTGTCTCACACACACACACACACACACACACACTCACGCACCGCGGAATCAGGAGCCCTTGCCTCTTCTCCCAGGTCGGGAAGAACGAGGGCAGCTTGGAACTCAGAGTCCGAAGAGCTGGGTTATAGCACCCCCTCTGCCACAAACCAGCTAAAGCATTAAGTCACCCCCATTTCCTCCTCTATAACTTAAGGAAGCGCATACGTCTTCCCAAGCCGTTAGAGGAGCTGGGGGCTGGTGGACAGATATGTGGTTTGTGAACTGTGACCATGATACACGTGTGAGAAGCGATTGCTGAGTCCCCACAGGGAGCCAACAGCGCCCCTGCCTCCCTCAGGCAGGTGAGGGAAGGAGTGGCAGGCCTGCAGGACAGCCAACACCCGGGACAGCGGCTGAGCCCTGCCCACACGTGAGAGGAGCCAGCGCTTTCCCAGGACAGACCAGTGCTCGGTGGGAGAAATTGGAGCTAGAACGGAGCTGAAATTGGCCGTGAGAAAGAGGTTGAGACTCACGCTGAGATCGGATTTCGGATGGGGCCGAGGCTGGGGTTGGTGCTAAAGTTCAGTTGAGGTCTGGTGTGGAGGCTGAGGCCGGAGCTGGATCCGCATTCAAGTTGGGGCTGAGACTGACGCTGTTTCGAGAGGGAAGTGGGGTGGGGGCTGAGATGAAGATGGAGCCTCTGGTGGGTCGCAATTCGGCTGAAGTCGGAGATGGGAAGGGTTTAGTGCTGGGGCTGAAATCGGCACTAGAAATGGGTTAAGAGGTTGGGGTTTGAGTCGGGTCTGGGGTTCCAGGTTGAAGTGAGGATGGAAGCTGAGATCAGCACTGACTCCAACCCTTGAACGTGAAGCTCCAGGACCCTCCCTGCCCGCTCAGACCTCCCCTGGCCTCCGGGACTCTAGCTGACCGGCACAGTGGAGGCATTGACATACTGACCTCTCCTCCAACGCCTCCCTCGGGCGTGACCATTTCATTCATTAATTATTTCATTCATCCGTTCATTAAAAAGTCTATAATCGCCTACCAGGTGCTGAATACTGTACCAGGTGCTGGAAACGCACTGGTAAGCCAAGGGGATGTGGCTGCTACTCTCACGGAGCTTACGTTTTAACAGGGAAGAAAGAAAATCACCCCACAATCACAGGACGAGATGCATCATTACAAGCGTGCAAAGGGCCACGAGTAGAAGACCCAGGAAGCCACGTGTGAGGGAGCACAGCAGACGAGGAGACAGGGAAGGCCACTGGATGACGGAGGGGTTGACACCAGCCAGTGATCCAGGAGTGCTACACAGAAGGGGTGGGACTGTGCTAAGTTCTCCACGGTCTCCTCCACCCATGCAGCTGGGAGACAGTGAATGCCGCACATTTGGAGTTAGGTAAACCTGGGCTCAAAGCCAAACTAGCCAGTTACAAACCAGCTAAGCTGTGTAGCCTTGGGCAAGTAACTCCCTCTCTGAGCCTCAGTCCCATTCTTGAAGATAGAGACAGCAACTCCTACTTCGTGGGGCTTGTGTGGAGATTCTGAATGCGTGTCAGTTCCCGGCACACACGCAGTGCTCCATTAATGTCAGCTCCGCTCCCTTTTCCAGGGCCAGGGGCATAGCGGGAGCTCCGAGCAAGCAGCCAACACCCCACAGGCGACCACTCGGGGGCCAGCTCTTCAGGCTCGAGCTGTCACCCCGACAGCCCAGATGTGATTTCTCCCTGGAGTTCATGTTCCCCAAAGCACAGGCGTGATTTACACAGTCATCAGGACAACTCCAAATTGGACTAAAACCTAGTGACTAGAAACGAGACGAGTAATGAAATTCTACGCAGAAAATTTACAGGGGAGATTTATTAGGTGGGTTTTATTTACGATGCTGAGCACTTAGGGCTCCGGGGTAGGGTGCAGCACTGGACAAATAAATCCAGTCCACGTCACCTGCACAGGCGCTACCTGCACTCAGGCGCCCCAGACTCCTGATCGGCGGGAGACCCCTGTGGCCTCCCCCTTGCTCACTGAACCCACAACCCCACTAACACCCTCTCAGCCAGGCTCCTCCTTTCTTCACTGCCTCATCCCCTAAGGCCAGTCTCCCCAGACCCTGGGTCTCTCGCCGTCTTTGGGAAGGCAGCTGCGTCATTTTCAGGCAGGCCGTGGCTGGCAGCTGGACCTCAGAGTGGGGAACAGCTGGAAAGCGGGAGCTGCGGGGGTGGCCAGTTCAGGGACTGGCACCTAATGAATCTGAGCCCATGGAGTCAGCGGCCCCTGCGGTGCAGAGTGGCAGGCAGAGAGGACAGCAGAAACCCAGCCCAGCAGTCCCCTGAAGTCAAGACCCTCTTGTGGTCAGGACAGGAGGGCAGCTGGTAGCAGCCTAGAGGAGAAATCGAGGCAATTCTGTGTATCACCTAGGTGCACAGGGGGCCCGGGATGAAGTCAAGAGCTACAAGAGTGTTTTTAGCTACAGAAAGCAGAGCCTTCTTCTGCTCCTTCCCCTCACGGCTGTCCCTCCCCGGGGCAGAGGGAAAAGCTGCGGACCCACATAACCCTCTCCGTCCCTCCTCCCCCATGGCTCCCACTAGCCCTTTCTTTCCCTCCACCTGCTTCTCTTGACCTCAATAACCTTTTGACTTATTTTTCCCTCCATTCACCCCACTCCTAGCACACTGACCTCCTGTCGTTGCTCCAACATGCCCAGCAAGTCCCTGCCTCAGGACCTTTGCACGGCCTGGAAGGCTCTTCCCCTAGGAAGCAGCACAGCTTGCTCCCTCCACTTCCTTAAGTGTCAGCTTTTCAGAGAAGTCTGACAGGTTCCCCATCCGGCAAAATTTCAGCCTCCCCTAGATACCTCCTACCCCCTTCCCTGCTTTTCTTTTTTCTCCTTAATGCAAATCACTAAGTGCTTTATATTTTATTTCTTTATCTTATTGTATGAATCCCCCACTAGAACATAAGCTCCAAAAGTGCAAAGACTGCGGTCTGTTTTGTTTGCGACTGTTACCCACAGCTCCCAGCACAGGACCTGGCACACGGAAGGCACTGATGCACTTCGTGGTGACTGAGCTCGTCCCTAACGACCACGCCACCCCACACGCAGCAGTGTTCCCACGAGTGCGCCCTGCACTGCGCCGACGGCTCCCCGTGATTACCTCTGTGAGTGGTGCCCTTAGTGCTTGCTCCTGGGCCAGTGCTGGGGGCACCAGATGGGTCAGACCCAGGCACTGCACTCCGGGAGCTCCCGGGCCGGAGGCCGGAGAAACCCAGACTTGGGAAGAAGAATCTCATGTGTTCAGTGCACAGCCCCTGGGAGATGACAGCGGAAGTCAGCCAGGGAGGCCAGGATGCCAGGACCACCAGAAAGCCTCCTGCAGGAGGCTTCCCACAAGCGGCCCCTGCAGCCACGCAGAGGCAATAGAGGAGGTGGCAGCAGAGGTGGCTCCACGGAGCCACATCTGGGTCTCAGCTCTGCCACTTACCAGCTATGTGACCTCAGATGTTCCTCAACCTCTCTGTGTCTCAGTTACCTCACCTGTAGAATGGAAATAATATAGTCTGCTCGTTAGATGGCTGTGAGAAGACATAAATTGAATTTGCAAAGCTCTTCAAATTGACCCAGAACAGAATCAATAAGCATACAATAAATGTTAGCCATTATTACTATTGCTTTTATTATTGTTGATGAAAATTGACGGGCAAAGGGGAAGAGAAAAGAGTTCCAGGGCACGGCCTGGGCAGCGGTTAAGGCAGAATAAATGCAGGCATGGTCACGGCCAGAGCACAGCAGTCTCAGGACCATGCCAGTAAAAGTCCAGTAACGGGCTCTGTGGTGAGGGGACCCCGATTTGCAGCATTTGCCAGTTTCTGTGAAGTGAAGACTCCCACCAAGGCCAATTCCAGACAACTGCAGTGACACCGCTGAACGAGAATTTGGGAAGAAACACACAATCGGCACTTGGGGCCCATGCAAGTGTCCTCCGGCCTGCAGACTGGCTCAAAAGGGATGGCCTCTGTCCGTCCCAAACCACCCCGATCCCTGACAGGGATAGCTCCATCTCTACCCTGCCCTGGGCCCCCAAATTGGGCCCTAGGAGGGTAAAGATTGGGAATGGGGTAGGGGCCAGGGACAGACTAGCTCAGATGTGGCCTGAGGTCCGTGTGTGGCTGGACCTCAGAGACCCCTGTCCCAGGGAACCTTGGGAGCCAATCTCTCTCTCTCTCTCTCTCTCTCTCTCTCTCTCTCTCTCTCTCTCTCTCTCTCTCTCTCTCTCTCTCTCACACACACACACACACACACACACACACATACACACATATACACACACCCCAGTCCTGATTCCTATGGCCTTCAGAATGTGAGCACATCTGCCTCTGGGGAGGCCAAGGTGATTCGAGCCCTTGGTAACCTAGATGGAGAAGGGAGGGAGGGGTCCTTCCCAGAGCCCCGTGTTCCAACCTCCCACATGAATTCCCTTCTGAGGGCCCTGATCCCCTCCTGTGGGCTCAGATGAGGGAAGCTCCAGAAACCAACTTCAGAGACTTGGGGCTGGGCCAGCCCCCGCAGAGCCGCTCTGCTAAGGGGGGAGGGGCGCTCGGAGCTCCAGGGTTTGTCACCTTGCTCCCTCCCTCCCACCTGCCCTCCCCAGCAGGTTATCAGCGTGAAAACAGGAAGGCTGGCAGTGCTATTAATAATACATGAAGCCAGCTCTGCCCCTGATCTGGCGGGCAGGCAGAGGCGGGGAGGCAGCTACAGCCCCCAGGGAGGGAAAAAGCCAGGCTGCTGGGGGCCTGCCTGGCCGGATGGTAGGGTAGGTATTGGGGGGGCTCTTCCTTCTCCCATTTGCTTCGTGCACAGCCAACACTCAAGGCCAGACCCTGGTGCTCCCTCCTTTTCACTCACTATCCTTTCCCCCCGCCCCCACTACCTGGGTCCTGCAGAAGCTGTGGCCAGTAGGGAAAACCTGACCTGGGATGCGGGAGACCTGGGGATTTGGGAGGCCACAGAGGGCAGAGGAACAACCCCAGCTTTGCTGTCAGACAGATTTGGGTCTGAATCCTGTCCCAGGCCCACCTACTCTGTGACTTCAGACAAATCAGTTTACCCCTCTGAACCTCTGGGTCTTCATTTGTAAAATCAGAGACTACTAAAGGAATGATGGGAATTAAAAAAAAAAAAAAAGATGTGAAAATCCTGGCATATAGTAGGTGTTGGATAAATGGTAGCTGGGTGTTACTCTTCAAGTGTCCTTCCTCCCTGGGCCTCAGTTTTCCCATCTATAAAATGAGGAGGTTAAACCAGGTGGTCTCCAAGAGCCCTGTAAGTGCCTGCAGGATTTCCAGGCCAGAAGTGGGATCTCAGAAGCCTCCGAAACACCCCACCCCTCCCCTCTGGTAGCCCCCTATCTGGAAATGCTGTCCTTGCCCTGGAATGCACCTGCACTGAGGTCCAGGGTGCCTGTGTGGCTCTGGTCCTCTCTGCCTCAGTTGCCCTACTTACAATGTAGGGACAGTAATCCCGTCTTTGCTCACTTAGGAAAGGGTGCGCAGAGGGCAGGTCCAGGAGGAAAGAGGAAAGAGCAGTGTGTCCTGGGGAGAGAAAGGGAGCCTTGACTCGGGATCATCAGTGGAGAACCACCACAAGCCCAGTGCTTGGGGGATCACCAATCCTCTCCATGTGCACTCATTCATTCACTCATGCATTCATTCCACAAAGCTCATGGAGTCCCCTTGAGGTTTTGCTAGCAGCCGTCTGTTCTGGATCTTCTGCCTTTTGTTGTCCCTCTGAGGGTCCTTCACCAGCTCCTTTTCCTCAACCAGCCCTTTAAACAAAGGGGTCCTCAGAGTTCTGTGCCTGACATTTCCTCTTCTCATGCCTCACTTCCCTGGGCCTGCCCTGCTCCCACAGATCTGTGTCTATGCCAGCAACCCCAGACCTCCTTCCCCAGGGTGGATTTCTCTCAAGGTCCAGACCCACGAATCCAACTGGACACAGGGCATCTCTGTGTGGATGCCCCATAGGCATCTCAAACTCACTGAGGCCCAAGTCCAATTCACCATCTGCCCCAGACCCTCCCTGATCTGGTCCCTCTGACTGTTCCACCTCCACCTCCTCTGAGCCCTGCACACTCCCTGAGCTTCAGCCACAGGAGCCACTGGGCTCTTTCCTCTGCCACCCAGCTCCCCCTGGCTGCCTGCACACTCACCTGAACTGTTGCCCATAGAGAAGAGATCACTTCACCCCTTGGTCACTTTAATAAAGCAAAGGGAATTCTGGCCTTAAAGTCAGAAGATAAGGGTTCAAGCTCTAGCTCTGCACTTTCAGCCAAGCCACCCTGGGAGTCTCACTGAGCCTTGATTTCCTCGTTTGTAAAATGGGGAGAATAAAACACATGCCCCATAGTATAGGGTCATTGTGAGGATTAAATGATCCGCTTCTGGGGAAGCGTTTAGCACATCAATAAACACCAAGTACAATGACAATTATAATGATGGTGGTGATGGTGGTGATGGAAATGGAAATGGTAGTGATAGTGGTGATGGAGGTGGAGATGGAGGTGGTGGTGGTGATGATGGTGGTGGTGGTG
>PVJI01011743.1:0-54733 GCA_004026765.1 Micronycteris hirsuta
TGTTTGATACCAGATGAGAGTGTAAGGGTCACTCGTTTCTCCTTAGGCCTATACACCATTTCCAGGTGAAGTCCTCTGGGCTTCTGGCTCACTCCGATACCCAAGAAGGGCCTATAAGGCCACAGGAATAAAGACTGCTTGTGACTCAGCGCCTTGCGGGTTTGGGCATTATGTAAACTTTTACAGACTTGCTGAAGGGGATGGTGCCCTCGATGCTGGTTTCCACCTGGGATGGTATCTCGCCCCCCTCGATCCAGGGGGATTTTGGAATGCGTGAGTTGGAGTTGTAGGCCAGCAGCAGCCTCACTTCCACCTGGCATGGTTCTGGAAAAAAAGGCAAAAGAAATCTTCTATGACTGGGCATGGCTAGGAACTGGGATAAAATGTCCGGTAAAAGCAACACGAAAGATGGAAGCAGCCGGGCTTCAAGAACATTTCTTCACCTGTCCACATCCCTTCTTCCCCTCCACCAAACACAAACACGTTCCCAGCCTGCGTCCTCCGAGGCTGACCCTAAGCCTGCTTCTCTGCCCCCACCTCCTCCCCAGTGTCTGCGGGCTCCCTGCAGCTCCGAGTCGTGGCTGCTGAGGATGAAAGCGCAAGCTACAACTGTTCTACAAAGGCCTCCCAGCCTCAAGACAGAGGCCCACAAGGTACACGCTGATTCTCAGGCCCAGGTAATCATGCTCTTCCTGCGCAGCTGATCTCAGGCCTCAGGGCTGCATGTACCACAGACTCTATCGTTTTAGTAGAGAAGAAGCCTTTGATTTCAAAACAGTCCTGATAAAAAATTCTCCCCAATGAACAGGAACATGTTTTCAGGTCATGAAACCTTTTGTTCTATGACATGACATTCCGATAGTGATCTGGTGTCTGCGGGCGGCAGGCCCCCATGAAACTAAGACCTCCCTCAAGACGCTGACTGCTTGGTTTAGGAGGCAGAGACGGCTGCATGGAGCACAGTACATGCTCTGATAGAGTCTGTAGGCAGGACTGAGGACTGAGCCCAGGGCCTTGGAATAGAACATGTGCTGGGTGCAAAGCACATAGTCCCAAGAATTCTTACCCTGCCACACCAGGAAAGAAAGACTCATAATCCCAAAAAAGTTCCAAGGCTTTGAGAGGTTCTGAGTGATTGCCTAAGTCCACACCAGTGACAGAATTTGGGTCCAGCTCACAAACTGAAGCAATTAATGCTTCTATTAACCACATGGCTTCAATAAAGAAGAAGGGGGAGAGGATCTCAGAAAACCCTAAGGGTGAATGCAAAGGCTGGGAACAGCACAAGCTTGGGATATCTTCCTTAATTTTGTGCCTGGAGCAAAAGGTGCAAGTGTTAAAGATGAGTCCGAGGCTGAAAGTTCAGCTAGCAGGAACAGAGGGCTGGACAGATCAACATGATCAGGGCAGAGGTCCCAGGACTTCTCAATGCCCCTCCCCCAGACATCTTCCTAACTTCTCCCTAGAGATGAAAGCAGAGACTGAACTGCCATCCTCAGGGAAGGGAAAGACTTGCACTACAGGCAGCCAGAGCAACCCCGCCAACCCTGCCAACCCCAGAGAGCAGGCTGAGCATCGCCATTTACCAGGGTTCATGTGGTATGGACATGCTCACATACATGGGGCTTTGTACCAGCCTCGAGTGTATCTAATGAAACCAGCATTGCTCTCTGGAACCACACTCCAGTATCAGCTCTCCCACTGTTTTCCTCATTTGTCCCAGATGGCTGCTGCCAACCCCTGACCAGAACCCAGCCTCAGCTCACTTTCAGGAGCTAAACCCTGGTAAGGTCAGAGGACACAAGAGCACCTAGTCATCATGCCTTCCCCCACCAGCATGTAGTGACATTGGCAATTCAGGTCACTGCCATCAGAAGGGAGAGAGGAGAGAAAAAAAGAGGGAGGAGACTGGGAGAAAGAGACAAAGGATCATCTGGGACAAATCATACAACCTACTTACCATATTCTACAAGAATCTCTTATGACGTATAATTCTTACTCGTATCTTATAGATAAGGAAAATAAGACAAAGAGGTAAAATAACTTTCTCAGGATCACACAGCAAGGGAGGCAGAATTTGGAACCTGGTCTTTGTGACTCAAAGCTTCTGACCTGGAGGCATCCTGCCTCCCTGAGGAGAGGCCACTAGTGGGGAGCTGCTGAGGGTCTGGGAGAAGCTCCCTACCAATACCAGGCCCTACCTCCTGGATTGGGTGAAACAGGCACAGGCACACTCAGAAGGCTTCACTGCAGGGTCCCAGGTCAGAAGTGCAGCATACTGGAAAACTAAGGGGTTTGGGGGTGAGGGAATTGGCATGTCAGCCTCAGCACCACTGTGGACTGATAAGTGGGCCTCCATTTATGAATACTAGGATACTTATCCCCTCCCCAGAAAGTTGGTCTAAAGATTAAATAAATTTTAACTGCACATTTAAAATCATATATTCAATTTTCATTATTTGTTGAGCACCTACTACGATACACGCCAGGTATCAGGGACACAGGATACAGAGGTATTGGGAATACAGAAGTAAAAATGAGCAAGTTCTCTGCTCTAGAAGAACCTATATTCTAATTGGAGAGAAAGGCAGTAAACAAATGAGAAAACATCCCACATTAGTAAGTGCCATGCAGGGAATTAGGAAAGAGATTTATAATAGTGACTGGGTAGCAACCTCTCAGAGGCAGGGGATCCTAGTGGATTTCTCAGGACTAGTGCCAGGCCCAGGGTCACTGGCCCCTCCAGGGGACCGCCCTGACATGCAACAGCACTTCTTCTTTCTGAAAGCTTCATAAAGTCATCTGTAACTAACATCTATGACCCAGTGGTACCCCTGAGAGAGGGAAACCATTAATAAGGACATTCAGTAGTTATTCATGTATTTTAAATCACAGTAAAAGAAAATTCCAGAAAGCACTTACCTGTTTGTAAAGTAAAGCAAGTTTGGTGGCATTAAACACTCTCTCCAGTAACAGCTGTACTTCTGAGTCATCCTGAATGATTTAGGAAATACCAGCAAGGCCAATTCTCCCCACCATTTTAGGTTCTGCTGACTGAGTCTTCTTTTAAAGTTTCTGAAGCAGTCTTAGGCTTGAAACATAAAGTCTTTGCACTTGTGTTCTCCCATTTTATTCTTGTAAATTAAAAAAAAAACACTATGCCACTCCCCAGCGTTTCTACAAATTACTGAGGCTCCATTCAGCCACCATATGGGAGGGTAAAGCAGAGCCAGACCGGCCATCTTGCTTTGCGTTACTCCGCACACCAGTCCATGTGGGGGGGGGGGGGCAGTAACTGCTGTCATTTTATATGATTTGGGGAATGAACTGAATTGTTCATATACAAAGAGAATGATTTCACATTTTTGGTAAGAAATACAAAATTGTTTAATTTTCAGAAAGAGCAATCCTCAGAGCTAACTAGTAGACTGAGAATTATCATCTTCACTTGAAAGGCGAGGAAGCATTTTCAGAAGGGAGAGTGGCTTGTCCAAGGTTACACAGCAAGTCAGAGGCAGAGTAAGGACAGAAAGATAAGAATCCTGGCATCCAGCCTGAGGGCTCTTTCCATGAGACTCCATTCTTTTATAATCTGCATTATCTTCTGATGAAATCTTGTGCCTCTTGCAATCAAAGCAATGCAGCAAACTAAATGTACCTAGTTTGAAATTTTAAGCTCCCTTAGCAATCAAGCACAATCCTCAGCAGCCCTGATTCAACCGTGCAGAAAAACAAATGCCTAGGGGTGGGTGTGACCCCAGCAGCGTATTTTCCTGCCCACCCTGGCCCACTGACTCCTTACCTGTCCAGGCACTGTGGGAGAGATACACCTGAGTGATGAGCCGGTGCCGCCCTGGGCCAGGATTCCGGAAGTCTGCGGGCTTGGGGTGGATCATCTGAGCCTGGCCATCTGGGTATAAGACCTAAGAGGTGACAGAAATGGGAAGAGGCAAAAAGAACCATGAGCTTTCAACAAAATGGCTGGTGACATCTGTCGTGAACCCCGCATCAAGAGCAAAGGCAAGGTGACAAAAGCCTTCACAGAAGACTGCGCCCTGAGAGGAGGGCAGCGCTGCTGGCGCCATTAGACCCCCGCCCCGCACAGAGCAGTGTTTGGTGCATGTGTCCTGAGTCCAGGGTGAACAAGCGAGAGTGATGAAGCGTTTCTAGAAAGTACAATGATGGGTAAAAATATTAACCCTGACGTCAAAAGCCTGCCCAGGCACCGCGTCAGGATGACTCTCCCCGTCCCTGGCTCTGAGTCACATCCTGGCCCAGCACCCACCGCCGTCCACCACTGTTAAGAGTAACTTGTAACTGTATTCGCTCCACTGGATTATTAGCAGTTAGGAAGCTCTTCATCCCTCTTTCTGCAGAGACACTGCTCAGGGAAGGGTCTGCTCACATCACTGACCACTTCTCCCCATCTCATAAACTGCCACAGACTGCTTTCTCAGCATCTCAGGGGCCTCACAGCTGCCTGTGGAGAGGGTCTGTTGTACTGCAGTGCACAAGAAACGGAATGCATAAATGAAGGTTATCCTAGAACCACACAGAGCCGCGCCTTGTAAATACACTGGTAAGGGCGAAGTAAGGAACTGAACAGGTCTTCCAATTTGAACTCTGGGAGGCATGTCTCAGAGCCCCTGCCCCATGATCTCATGTCATCTCTCAGATCTTAGCAACACCCTCCTGCCCCGCATTCTACCCACCTTTTTAAAGCTGCTTATTCACCACTCTATCTCCAAGCCCCAAATCTATATACTACAGAGGAAAGATGAAGGTATCCCAGCTTCCCGATTCTTGTTATCTTTAAAGACAATACTTGGGCTTCATTTTTTAAGAAGGAGGGACAGGGGAGGGCTGAAACAGTAATGAGCATGTCAAAGAAAATGATAAAGGTAGCAGAACCTCTCAGAGTTCTCAGCAAAACTGCCCTTGATAAAAGGCCCTGGCCTCTCTGTGAAATGGTCACTGGAAGCCTTCTTTCATTCCTCCCAAGTGCAGCTTAGAAAGCTGTGGCCCATGTAGGTGAGGGGAAGAAAATGGCCAGTATGAATTATATTCTGAATTTCAGAAAAACTAAAAACTAAAAAAAAAAAAAAAAAAAAAAAAATTGTACTTCCTCTATCACCAGATATAATTTAGTCCGCCTGATTTGGGCTAACCAAGGTGATATTGAATGAAGTTCCTATACATTCTGCTTAAAAAAAAATCCTCATCTGAGGATATGTTTATTGATTTTAGAGAGAAAGGGAGAGAGAGAAGCATCAATTGGTTGCCTTCCATACGTGCCCTGACCAAGGATTGAACCCACAACTTACATATGTGCTCTGCCCGGGAATTGAACCTGCAACCTTTTTTTTTTTCTTCTAATTACATTTTATTGATTGTGCTATAACAGTTTCCCAACTATTTTTCCCCTTGTCCCCCTCTGTGTGGTACTCCTCTTCCCTCCAGCAACCCCCCCTTAGTTCAAGTTCATGGGTCATGCATATAAATTCTTTGGCTTCTCCATTTCCTATACTATTATTAACACCCTCCTGTCTACTTTGTACCCACCAATTCTGCTTCTTAATCCCTGTATTTTCCCATTTTCCCCTCTCCCCATCCCCACTGATAACCCTCCACGTGATCTCCATTTCTGTGATTCTGTTCCTCCTCTAGTTGTTTGCTTAGTTCTGGGTTTTTTAAGATTCAGTTGTTGATAGTTGTGAGTTTGTTGTCATTTTACTGTTCATATTTTTGATGATCTTCTTTTTCTTAGACAAGTCCCTTTAACACTTCATATAATAAGGGCTTGGTGATGATGAACTTTTTTTTTTTTTAAGATTTTATTTATTTATTTTTAGACAGAAGGGAATGGAGGGAGAAAGAGATGGGGAGAAACATCAATGTGTGGTTGCATCTCACGTGGCCCCCCTGGGGACCTGGCCTGCAACCCAGGCATGTGCCCCGACTGGGAATCAAACCGGCGACCCTTTGGTTCACAGCCCGCGCTCAATCCACTGAGTTACACCAGCCAGGGCTGAACTCCTTTAACTTGACCTTTTCTGGGAAGCACTTTATCTGCACTTCCATTCTAAATGATAGCTTTGCTGGATAGAGTAATCTTGGTTGTAGGTCCCTGATTTTCATCATTTTGAATACTTCTTGCCAGCAAAGTTTCTTTTGAGAAATCAGCTAATAGTCTATAGAAACTCCTTTGTGGGTAAATCTCTTCTTTCTCTTGCTGCTGTTAAGATTCTCTCTATCTTTAACCTTGGTGTTTTACTTATGATGTGTCTTGGTGTGGTCCTTTTTGGGTCCAACTTGTGTGGGACACTCTGTGCTTCCTGGATTTGTATATCTATTTCCTTTGCTAAATTAGGGGAGGTTTTTTTTTTCTTTTTTTTTTTTCAAATACATTTTCTAATTTTTGTTCTTCCTCTTCTCCTTCTGGTATCTCTATGATTTGGATGATGACATGTTTGGAAATGTTCCAGAGTCTTCATATTCTCTCATTTTTAAAAAATTTTCTTCATTCTGTACTGGTTGACTATTTATTACTTGGTTCCTTGTGGATTTTATTTCACTTAATGCAGACTTCATTTCTTCCCTTATGTGTCTGCCATACTCAATGAGATCTCTAAGCATCCTTATCACCAGTGTTTTGAACTCTGCATCTGATAGGTTGACTCTCCATTTTGCTTAGTTCTTTTTCTGGGGTCTTGTTCTGTTCTTTCACTTGGGACATATTTCTTTGTCTCCTCAATTTGGCAGCTCCCCATGCTTGTTTCTGTTATTGGGTAGAGCTGTCTTGGTGCACCTGTTATGCTGTAAGATGAGGAGCCTTAGGTTTTCACTAGGGTGGGGCAACCTGGTTTGCTGCTTTGTGGCGCTGTATGAGGGGGAGGGGCCTGAGAGGAAACAATACTTGCTAAGCTCTTGCTCCACTTCCAGTCAACTCTCGTATGCGACTGGCACCCTTCTAGCTGCTGCCCTGGTGCTGAATCCCAGAGTGGGTGGGTTTGCATTCATTCTAGGGAGCTTGTAGGTCCCTCAAATGAAGTCTCCCAAGAGACTGGAGTTTCTTCCACCAGCCCAACCCCCATCTGCTTTTACAGCCAGAAGTTATGAGGCTTTATTTTCCCTGTGCTGGAACCCTGGGCTATGCAGTCTGGCCTAGGGCTGAGATGGCTTGCTTCCCAGGTATCCCTCTTGGTTTTTATCCGCCACAGGTGAATATGGAACTGCCTGTTCCATCAGCTGCCGCTGCCTCCTTGCCACCGCCACACTGTGTCCCCTCCATCCCAGCTCCCTGTTTCTGGCCCTCCTACCTGTCTAGATGAATGTTTCTTCTTTAAATCCTTGGTTGTCAAACTTCCATACAGTTCGATTTTCTGGCAATTCTGATTGTATTTTATTTTGAGATAAGTTGTGATTCTTCTTATGGTTGTGCAAGGAGGTGAAGCGTGTCCACCTCCACCTCCACCTTAGCTGAAAGTCGATCCCGCAACCTTTGATGTACGGGACAATGCTCCAACCAACCAACCAAGCCACCCAGCCTGTACATTCTGCTTTAAAGAGCTGACACACCTTATTTTAACAGATAATATAATCTTGACATAACCTCACGCTCACTGCTACATCCCTAACACCAAAAGCACTGTCCAGAACAGGAGAGTTGTTCAGGCGCAGTGGCTGGATTGGACAGCATTTTCAAATCAACAGAGAGCTGCCTCTGACCAGGCATCAGCTTCCCATCTCCCTGACTGTAGGAGCTTCCAAACAGTTTGGCCATGCATGTAGTGGAGCTGCTTTGGAGGGGATTTTTGAGTAGAGTCCAGCAGATGACCCTTAAATAATCTCTCTACAATTTTATCTGTGCTCAGTTGGTCAGTGAGCTCTTTTTCAGGAACAGTGTAAAACAGTAGTTCTCAATCATGGCTCTACATTGGAACCACCTATGAGCTCAGAAACAAACAAACAATAAAACCTGGTACTCATGGGCCCTACTCTTAGGGTTCTGATTTACCTGGTATAAGCTGAGGACTGTACATTAGTGCTTTTCAATGCTTTGAGGGTAATTGTGAAGCGCACCTAGGGTGATAACCCACTAACATGAATGTGTGTTGAGCGGGGTGGGCAGGAGAGGGTGCAAATCCCAAAAACAAAAATCCAACTGCTGCACAACTTTACAGCCAGCTCAGAATTAGTTCTCTGTAGGTCACATGATTTATAATTCCTGCTGGGAAGCCAGAGATTTTTTTCCTCTACTGTCACCAGAGGCAAATATTACCATCTTTAAGGCCTGACTCATCCTTACCTCTTCCAGGAAGCTTCCCTTGCCTGCTCCAGGCTATTTTTCTGTCCTCTGATTAGACCTGCAGCCAGTGCCCCCATCCTGATTTTTATTCATATGCTTCCTGTCCGGAATGCCTCCCTTTACCCTTATCCTTTGCTCTTACTCATCCTTTCAGACCTCACCATGCACCAGCATCTCCACAAAGCCTTTTTTCCCTCAGCCTCTACCACACTCTCCAAATTAAGTGCCTCTCTAGAGTATTTTCACAAGTATTTTTAAGTACATTACAAATGTTTTATACTAGTTAAAAATTAGAAATAACCCTGTAAGGGAGAAAAAGTAATTTTACCTCTACACTTCTAGGTTCTTGGCTAGAACCATTCGTCTGTCTCTCCTTGAAACTGAGCATCCTGAAGGCAGGAATTCTGACATAATTACCTTTGTGACACTGGCACTTAGCATGTATAACAGAGTAAACATTATTGCACGGACAGAAGGAAGAATGGATGGATGGGCAACTGGGTAGTGCTCTCGTGGACTTAACTGTAGACTGTATAAACTCATTAGTATCTGCACATCTCTCATGTCTCTAATAAACCTATCTCTAACTTGGAAAAAAACACCCCCTAGTGATTGCATTTTCCCCACATACAATTTTATTCACCAGGCTGACCCACCCATAGCCTGAAAAAGACTTGTTTGTTGCAGCTCGCGGGAAGCCCTGAAAAGACCAAGTGTTAACTTTACATAATCAGAATAGAAAGGGCCTGGTCATTTAGTGAACCCTTACTGGGTTCCAGGGACTTTATATATATCATCTCATTTCAATGTCAACTATTCCTATTTGTTAGTTGTAAAATCTAAGGTTCAGAGTTTATGATAACTTGCTCCAAACCACACTCAGAAGTAAAGTTGGGTTTCAAACGCAGGCTCTTTTCTAAAAAGACTCATTTCTTCTCCGTTCCCACTTCCCATACCTCAGGTAGAGATTAAAAGGGTGCTAAAGTTAAATGCAAAGTTCGACACAAAGTCAGTGCAGAAGCTCTGTGGGGCCAGACCCTGACCCACCTGGACCTTCACAGTGTTCTGGGGATCCTGCACATGTTCCAGGGTTGCATCAACATCCAGGGCCACCACCAGCCCGGACGTAAACCGCAAAGGGTTGTCTGACTCACCAGCTGGCTCAATGATGGTGGCCGAGGCCTTGTGGATCTGTAAACGAGAAGAAAATATAATGATTCTAAAGCCAAGTCATCCCTGGGTAACAAAACATGACCTTTGCCTTTCTGTCTCCTTAGCCAACAAGTGGGCATGTGGGAGCCAATCAGAGGAAAGGCCCTAGCCCAGCTGCTTCCAGGATGAAAGACCATCCAGGGGAGCAGCTCTGTCTGGCCAGACTTCACCTGAAGGGGTGTGACAAAGACCCTGACCTGCTCTGGAAGAGGGAGATGCAGGAAGGTACTCTGCCGCAGCATGGTCTGTAGAATTTTGACCACTTCTGCAGGTTTGGAAGTCATGAGCCGAGGCATAAGGTCAAGAAGTTTATCCACAAAACTATCCTGCAGGTGGGGTAAATCAGCGATGAAACACCTGGAGGAACAAAGAGAAGCAAATAAGTACCCATTCATTTTCCATAGGCTGAGCCTCAAACACCTGCCACACCCCGAGGTAGAAAAAGTAATGAACTGGAGGCATTCATGGTTCTCAACTGAGGCAGCCAGCCAATTAT
The DNA here is from genome assembly GCA_004026765.1 of Micronycteris hirsuta. Taxonomy (NCBI): domain Eukaryota; kingdom Metazoa; phylum Chordata; class Mammalia; order Chiroptera; family Phyllostomidae; genus Micronycteris; species Micronycteris hirsuta. The sequence continues at coordinate 10,017 of PVJI01011743.1, forward strand.
GCTTCAGTGACATGATCATCATCACAGTCTCATTTACCAAATACCCATTGTGTGCCAGAAATATTCCTAAGCATTTTACATTATCTTAATCTTCCCAGCAATCCTGTGAACTGTTAGAATTTTCTTTGATACTATAAATTCATTAATTAATTTAACAAATATGTCTTTAGGATTTACCAAACGCCAAGTACTATTCTAGATACAGGGGACATAACAGTAAACAAAAGAGACAAAAAGCTTGTCTTAAAAAAAATAAGAAAACATTTATTTAGAAAGTCACAGAGATAGAAGTCAGGAAAAATGTTACAGAGGCAAAAGTAGGGCCCTTGGAGCTTAGATGAGAGATGCAAGAAAAACATTCCTGGGGAAGGGGGTGAGGAAAGGTGCTGGCATACTCAAGAGAGGTAGAGATAGATAGATAGACAGACAGACAGACAGAACATGCCAGATGCCCAAAATGCCTGTCTTATTGGAGCATATACTGAAGCAACAGGAACAGAGACTCAGAGAGAATGATGTTTCATCAGGGCTCAAAAAAGTTAACTTATTCCCAGCTCCGACTGACTCCACTGTACTTCTGCCTTGTGGAAGGGTAGTCAAAATATATTTCACTAGGGTGGTGACATCAGTGTAAGGACTCATAGGCTAAATTAAGAAAAAATGTGCAGCTCTAAACAGATGAGGAACTTTAGCAATTCAGAGCTGTCAGCCTTCCAAAAATCTCTTCAACCCACTGTGCAAAAACAGACTACCTTAAAGAATTGAAAACGAAAAGGCATGAACTTAGTGCATATTTGAAGGCAGGATCTTAAGAGAGCCAAGCTAGACTCTTCGTTTGCTAGAGAACAGCAGCTATTGGTGGAAGGCACCTATTGGAAGGGTGGCATTACAATCCAGCCCTATGGGAAGCTATCATCACCTAAATGAAAAAAGAATTGAGATGTGTAGTCATGTAAAGCTCGGCTTGGTCAAGTTCATGGTGACAGGGGCAAGCAGTGGCAGAATGAAATATCAGACGTAATGGAGTACTTTAAAAACCTATAAATGTCTTCCTGCTGGTATTACACAGCCAGGACACCACCAGTTTGGTCACTGCCTGGACTCCCACTTCTTCCCCAAGCCTCCCACTCATCTACTACATCTGTGTTAACTGATTTATAGCATACAGAACTCTGAGAAAACTATTCTACAAAATAAGTTATTTGGAACAATTTTTTTTGCAGATTACAGAGAAATATACAAGTTCAAAAACAGTGGTTTAAGAACAGACAAGTTGTGACTTTTCAACAAGAGTTTATGAGTTTTCCCACATAATACTCGTCTTTTTATGGTCTGGCTGAGTGCCTAATCCAAATGATTCCTCGCGGTTTTATTACTCGATTGCTCTATGTTTAGGTTTGAAACTAAGGTTAAAGAGGTTTATATACCCTAAAGAAAATACACAAATTAGGACACACTGCCACAGATAATAGCTTAATTTCATGGGCTAAATCAAGAATTCTGGCTTGTGATCACTCTTGTGGCTCTATGAGTAATAGTCTCTGTATAACCAAGATTTTTTTAAAGATATATTTTTATTTATTTATTCTCTATCCTCACCTGAGAACATGCTTATTCATTTTAAAGAGAAGGGGAAGGGAGGTGGAGAGAGAGCGAGAGAGGGAGAGAAATATTGATACGAGAGAAATATCCATTGGTTGCCTCTTGCACGTGCCCAAACTGGGTATCGAACCCGCAACCTAGGCATATGCCCTGACCAGGAATCAAACCAACCCTTCAGTCTGTGGGATGATACTCCTACCAACTGAGAAACACCCACCAGGCCATAACCAAGATTTAATAAGCTAGAAAAGAGATGAAATACTTACCTCTGGAAAAAATCCACTTCCTGTAAATATTTTTCACACATCCCAAATAAGGGGTCAACTCTGCAGAAAACGAAAGAAAAGTTATTTGCTTGTGAAATCTGCAAACTGGAGTGTGGGCCAAAGTCCCAGGCTCCTGAGCCTACATGAAAGGAGAACGAGCATATGACACTGTAAAAACCATCTTTAAGGGAAATACAGGACCGCTAATGAACCTAGAAGGAAATATTTGCCCGGATCCCAAGCCTTACTGAAATACTGCAGGGCCCATTAGACTCAATGACATTCAAAATCAAAGACCATCACAGGCCACACTTGGCCCCAGACCCACCAGAATACAGGACAGGAGCACAGCTTGCAGACAGTGCATATCACAGCCCTGCTCTGTGGGAGTCCCTGCAGTAGTCCGTGCAGCAGCCTCCCACACAGCTGCCTGGGAGCTCTGACTCTGCAGCTGACAGGCTGGGTGCAAGGAGATGAATCTGTATCAGGAGGGTGTGGAGATCTTTCTGGCTTAGAAGCTTCATGCTCCATAGGTGTTAACACGTCTGGAAACAACCCACAGGCCCACCTTCCGGGTCCCCACAAGGGATATGCTCAGTTACAAGAATCCTTGCACTCGATGAAGCCCAAAGCAATGGGTCTGAATCAGGTAATTATAGTCCCTTCTAGTCTAGTGCAGTTTTGTCAGAGGCCGTTTTTACCACAGCAGTGCTGCCTAACATAGTTGACACTACCAGGTTTCCAAGGAACAGATCTAGAAAGTCAACCAAAGATCAAATTCTCACGCAGTAAAAGCTTTTGTTACTACTTTTCCCACAAACACACACTATGTTCTTTTCTTTGTCTTGACTTCTTCAGCCTCAGTACTAAACACTATTTTATTACAGTAAAAACTCATTGCATACATAAATAATCCAGGCAACATGCTAGGCCACTGTAAGTTACTAATCACAAAACAGATTTCTCCTTTTGACCTTTGTGCATTTTCTTTCATTTCTTGTAATTTTTGCAGGAAACTTCCCATTTTCATATTATTATTATACATATCAATACATTATTTATTGGAGGAGTAAAGTTCCATTGAAGAAAAACAAATACTCTTTTCTTTATACAAAACTATGTAAGAGAATGGTGCCCAGGTCCTCAACAACCTCCTTGAGACTTTCTACTAAAATGTAAGTTCCGTGAGGGTAGGGACTTTGTATTGTTCACCATGTATTACCTGACATAAACAGTTATTCAACATATGTTTGTTGAATGAATAAACGAGAAATGGCAAATAAAAACTTACTCTACAAGCAATACTCATTTAAGTTAGTTTCCTAAACAGGTAGCACTTGAAACTTCTCTGATAAACTACCAGAGTACAACTGAAATTCAACAGCGAGGCTACCCCCCCACAGGCCTCCAGGGTTGTGAAGGCTGGATAGGAGAATTCCAGGGAAGCACAGACTGAAAGGCAAGCAATTTGGCCAAGCAGTGTCATTTTTTGGTCTGCATACATAGAACCAGCTTGGAGAACTTCTGAACAGTAAAATACAAAAACATTTGGGGAACTCTCCCTAAACCCCCAAACGGAGCAGGCAGCATCACCTACATGCTACATAAGTGGGCCTCTACCACGGAAAACTACCACTTTTCCCTGGCGTGAGGAAGGAAAGCAGTGGAAGAATGAGGTCGATTAGGAGAGACCAAGCACTGACCTACAACTGTTGGGAAAGCCTACATCAATCATCAATTTAAACTAGTCTAGACTTTCATGTGTAAATACGCAAAGACAATGGAAAATTACAAGATGTTATGAGGATAATCAGGAGCTGTAAAGGAGATCAAGCAGACCTCAAAGAGATGATGTCAAGGCAAGAGAGCAGAGAAACCTTTAAAAAAAATTTCAAATAAGTAACCATGGTGAGATTTAAGAGGAGATTTGAAAGGATATTTCATTGATAAAGCAAGGGAAATTGCTAACAAAAAGGCAGGCAGAATAAAGCGCACTGGGAATAACCAGTATAGCAGCCCCTCTTTATTATTCACATTTTCACTTTCTACAGTTTCAGTTACCTGTGGTCACCAGTGGTCTGAAAATATTAAATGAAAATTCCAGAAATAAACAATTCATAAGTGTCAAAATGTACACCATTCTGAGTATCACGATAAATCTCACAGCATCACAATGAGGACATGAGTCAGCCCCCTGTCCAGCATAGCTGTTGGGAACCGCCCTGCCTGGTTTCAGAAGCTGTAACCGCCCTCCTCCCCTGTGGCTAAAGCTGAGTAAAGAGACCTTGGGACCATAAGCCACTAAGGAGACAAAACTTATCTCCCTGGTAGGGGCGCCGCCTCTGCCCCCTCTACTTCACCCTGCTTGGCCCCAGGCAGATGACTGGTTAGCCAATGATGGGTAAGTTTCCTCAAGGGAGGGACGACCTAAGACAGGCATGGTCTTGAAGGGGCCCTCAGGGAAGGACTTAGGGGACTATAGAAAAGGGGTGATGGACCCTCACGCCTCAGCTTTGTCATAGCCTGAGTCCTCATTCTATTTAAAAAGTCTCCTAATCTCTTGGCTGCCCGCATGCCCCATCTGACTTAAGCCTGAAGCAATGTCAGAGGTGGGTGCAGCCCTGTGCTGGAATGGGCAGGTTCCCCAGGGCAATCAGGCCTAAGAAAGAATGCATAAAATCCTGTGAAACCTGCTTTGCTAAGAATGCCCTCAATTTAAATGATAAGGGCCCGAGCATAGAATGAGTTTCTTTCCTAAAGTTTTATAGCCCTTTAGCTAACTGACCCTGACTCAGAATAAGCCCTCATAGTTCTCTGAATGTTATTATTGTTTGATCCTTACTGCCTGACAATGACTGATGAGCTTTACCTGTATTCCTGTGCAAATTAAACCCAATAAAAGCCCATTGAGGAACAGGATCAAGGCCCTTCTTTGAGAGATTAGCCACCTTTCCTCCCCAAGCAGATGTCTTGGTAGACTTATTCTCATCCATGGTGGTCAGGGGAGGGCTCTGCAGGCGGAACCCCCCCACACATACCCACACTGTATATGCCATGCACCCATTTGTCAAGGCCATCTCAGTTAGCAGACTGGCTGCTGAAGTATCACACAGTGTTTAAGTAATTTTTATTTTACTTAATAGTGGCCCTAAAGCACAAGAGCAGTGATGCTGACAATTTGAATGTCAAAAAGAAGCCATAAAGTGCTTCTCTTAAGTGAAAAAGAATATATGTATAGGAAAAAACACAGTATACATAGAGTTCAATATTCTCTGTGGTTTCAGGCACCCACCAGGGGTCCTGGAACTATTCCCTTCAGATAAGGGAGGACTACTATAATAATGAAATCAATATTCAAAGAACAGTAGAATGAAAAATGATGAAAACTGAAATGGTAAATTAAAAGAGCATACTGAGGAATTTACTCAGAATATAGAGTACAAAAACAAACAAGAAATTATGACAGAAAAGATAAGATACAGGGAAAACAGATGCAGAAGACACGACATCTAGAGTGAGAGGTTGGATTGGACGGAAAAAGTAGCAATTAAAGAAATAACGGAGAGGAAAGAAACCCTGAGCTCAAAACAGAGTTGAGATTTCAAAGTCCCAATAAACGTCAGTAAGAATGCAAGGAAACACATACCTAGACATATCTTGGTGAAATTTCTGAATTCTAAAGAGAAAAAGAAAAGTTCACAGCTCTGAGCCAGGAAAAATAAGCCACGTACAAAGGAAAGAGAACCAGACTGACATCAGACACCCTAACTGTGACAGTAAATACTAAAAGGCAAAAGCAATACTTACAGAGTTCTGAAAAACACTACTGGAGAACACGTTCCAGTCAAATAAACAGAGAATTTGAACAAGAAATTTAAAAAGTCAAATGTGGTACAAAAAGAACAGTGGATGGCAAGTTGGAGCTAAATAATGTTGATAACGTATGCATAAAAATTAACACATGCTTTAAGAAAGGATTCCTAAAATAAGAGCTATATTATAAAAACATAATAAGCTGAAACTAAATTCCAAATTAAATAGTGTAAGATGATTTTAAAAAGCACACTAAAACTTCTCATTTTGATCTGAGGTGATCATGATAGAGGCAATCATAAATTCTATTTGATTTTCTTATGCTGTTAAGGTAAGTTCAATATGTTAATTAAAAATATGAAAGTGGCCTTGGCCAGTGTGGCTCAGTTAGTTGGAGTGTCATCCCATTGACCAAAAGGTCGTGGGTTCAATTCCCAGTCAGGGCACATGCCTGGGTTGCAGGTTCCATCCCATAGCAGGGAGTGCCTGAGGCAACCAATCGATATTTCTCTCTCACATCAGTGTTTCTCTCCCTCATTCTCCACCTTCCTTCCCTTCTCTAAGCATGTCCTCGAGTGAGGATAAAATATATATATGTGAAAATAATACTTAAACTACGAATATGAGTTAACTTTTGTCAAGTATTTACTCTGAATGTGCTAGGAAGTATTTTAAAGGTTTTATGTATAAAATTCAGTAATCCTTATAATAACCCTATGAGGGAGAGGCAGGTACTACTATTATCCCAGTCTAACTTATGAGGGACAAACTGAGACACAGAAGGTTTATTTAATTTATCCAAGGTCACTAAGTTTGCAGATGGTGGAGTCAATATCTGACCCCATTCAATGAGGCACCACAGTGCCTATTCACTATGATCTGCCTCTCACTCGAGTAGGTCAGAATTAGGTACAGAACTTTTAAACCCCTGGGAAGAAGAAAATAATCAATCCATCAAAAAATCAAGAAAGAAAAATAGCATACAAATGGAAAATACAAAATAATACAGCATGAGTAAAGAGCAAACATATTAGAATCTTTATATAATGACATCGAAGGATGAAATATATTGTTGAATGAAAAGAAAAGGAGGCAGAGCAGCCTCCTTATAATTTGATTTATGTTAATATACACACATTATATCTTATAATTTGATTTATGTTAATATACACACATTTATAATCTACACGTGTTTATCTGGCTTGGGGAAGGTCTGTTGGCAGTTCTAGGAGAGGTGGATTGCCAGAAAACCTTCACTTAATCTGCAATGTTTAAATTTTCACAATAATCATATATAAACTGAAAAATACATCTACTTTCTTTAAATATTGATAAAAAGTACAGATGCCATCTCAAGTACCTATGATTTGCCTCAGCTGTGACTGAGTAGTAGGGATTAAACATGTGTTAAATGAATGTATGGATATCTCCAAAATTAAATTACTGCTTGAGTTAATCCGGGTGCTATCAAGGTAAGTGAAGAAATAAAATAATATTTAGAAAGTTCCTTCTGACCTAGTATTTTCAGTGCATACTTAAATACCCATATTTATTTCTCTATGCCACGTGTAGGCTGAAACCCCCGCTGAACTGCGTTATCAGATATATCTTCAATGTGGCAACAAGTTACATAAATGCTGTACTGTATTAAATCTATGATGCCATCATCCTTAAGATGCATCTTTATTTTATGAAACAACAACAAAAACCCACTTTCAATCAATCAAACTATGGCACAGCAAGATTTCAGAGAAGTTAAAAAAATGTGCATTTTTGAAATGATGAAATATGGCAATTCTCATTATCAGAAAGTCTAGAAGCTACCATTATATTGAGTTCTTACTATATACCAAGGACCATGCTAAGAGCTTTTACATGTATTATCCAATTCATTCTTCACAGAAACCCATGAGACAGATGCCTTCATCATATTCATTTACAGACAGGGAAACCAGGCAACAGAGAGCTTTAAAAACCTGTCTGTAATCAAACAACTAGTACGTGGAGAGATCAGGTTTTGAAATAAGGTGGTCTCACTGTATGGTGGATTCTCTTAATTTGTCTTTAATGCTTTGGAGTTTACTAGTCCCTTTAGAAGAGAAAAATTCTAAATTCTGATACTAAATTCTTAAAGAAATTTATCAAGGATCATACAGAATGCCCATGTTTCCAGATGAAGGCCTATGTGGTGCTGTCAACAATAAAAAGCCACTGGAGTGTTTTTCCAGGGATCTCCTATGATCCAAGAACAGAACTTGGGAGTGCTGAAAAAATGAATACTAACATCCTTTAGCTAATCTCTCCACGCCACCCCTCTAGGCCAGCCGCACAGCTTACCCTCGAGCCGTTCGCGCCGTCACTATGAGCTGCAAGGCTTTGGCCTGCAGCCTCATGTGATGTATGATCACCACCTGCTCACTCCCCACACCGCTGTACATGAACTCCATTTTGTAGGTCTCGTCCATGATCTACAAAGGAAAGGTAACTAATGGTCAGTGAAAATATCAGCTCTTCCTTGAGAGCAGCATAGAATTGTAGGGGAAACTCTTAGCTTGGTTTTTTTATGCCTATACTTTAATTCTGAACTGAGACTTTTTTTTAAAAAAATGAAATTCATTTTAGAGAGACAGGAAGAGAAAGAGAGAGAGAGAAAAACATCACTGTGGCAGAGAAACACTGATTGGTTGCCTCCCATACACACCCAGACTGGGAATCGAACCCCCAACCTTTTGGTGTACAGGATGACACTCCAATCAACTAACACACTGCCCAGAGCCTGAACTGAGATTTTTAAGTGCCTATGTTGAGAGAAACTAACATAATTTGAGAGAAATTAATATAAGTGTTGAGATAAATGTATAGTATTCCTTGCAAAAAAGAAAATAAATTATTTTGTTGATTGAAAAACAAAAGACTTTCTTCTGGTAATAAAATCATCTTAGTTGATGATGTGACGATATGACAGTTTAATCACCAATAAATTGGGAAGCACTGCTTGTCACCCTGAACCAAACTTACTGTGCTGTGGCAACAAATGAATATATGCTATATACAGAAACCCAATCCCCAAGAAAAGTCCTCAAGGATTTAGCATCCAGAACCAAGAACCACCTGTTAGTCATCCAGACAGCCTGTGCCAGGGGCCTGGACTTCGGGTAAGTGCAGAAAACACGGTCTATGACCTCAGCTCAAGCCCAGTGCATCTTAAGCTCTTGCTCTATTCTGGCCCAATCAGCTACTCCCATCCAAATGGTGCTTCTCTTCCCCTTCCGTGCCTGCCTTCCTCTGAAGACTCTGGGGTCAGAGAAATCATTCCAGGCTCTCCTACAACTGACAGTAACACAGGATATTTAATTATACGGTACCTCAGTTTCCCTATCTGTACACAGGGAAGCAGCAGTAACAACACTGTAAAATTTAAAGGACTAAATGGGACATGGGAAGAGGTTAACACAGTATCTGGCACAAAGCAGTTGTAAGTCCTGTCCTCTCTTTCTTCCAGACTATAGCTCCTTATTCCTCTCTCTCCCATCATGGCCCCTTTTGGGACTCCAGTCATTAAGTTCTACTCCCCTACAATAAGACCATAGCAGGTCTGAAAGAAAGTCAAGAGCAGATGAAAAATCAAGCTGAATAAATTCTGGGTATCAGAGGATCTGGGCTCAAATCGTTGACTCTATTACCTACAGATCTACGAATTTAACTTTGCTGAGTCTTAATTGTTTCACCTATAAAATGGGCTTAATACTTATTCCTACCTAAGGGGTTATTGTGATGGTTAATTAAAATAAACTTGAAGGTTAATTAAAATAAAGTTGAAATCATTTAGTGAACTTTAATGTAACTTCCTAGTGGGTCAAAGTCACGTGGTTATATACAGATTCACTAGCCAAAAGATGTGAGCTAGGCCAGAAGAGTTCACTAAATTCCAATACTTAAGAATGAAAGGAAATTCCTTAAAGCTAGAAAGAAATAAACTCAAATCAAATAAAATGAAATGCTACTTAATGAACTGTGGAGAAATGTAAGAACCTTTAACATTCATTTTGTACAGGCTAAAAATATAGACAACCTGAAAATTAGTTCAACTACATTTCGGATAATGTAGTTTCGGGTAATAACATTTCATGATAGTTATTTATTGGATTTTAGTATATCTGAAATACAAGCTGATAATATTTTAGAACATAGAGGAACCTTAGAAATCATTTAATTGAACTGCCATATTTTACAGAGGAAAAAATTCCAGGGAGGTTAAATAACCTGTTCCATATTGCCCATAAAAGTAGAGGTACACCTGGGGCTAGGACCAGGTCCCTGGACTCTGAAGCCAGTGCTGTGACTAATTTTATGCTGCTTCTCATATCATTGACTTGCTATCACAGGCTGGAACTGGGGAGAACACTGCAGAGGCGGAGCCTTGTGGAGGCCTCTGGCTCTGACGTGAATGAGACAATTCCAGCACACAGATCTACCGAGAAGATCTCAAAACAGCTTACCTGTTTTGCGGCTGCTGAGGCCAAATCACTCTGCTTCACATACAAAGGGGCAGCCACATTCCACAGCTTTTCTTGTAAGGCCTACACAGATAGAGCAGGAAAGGACAGAACACAGACATCACAAAGACTGACATATCATTTAAGATTTACAGGTTGATTTTGGTTTGAAAATCTACCATGATCAGGACTTCCCTTTACTCTTATCCTTTTAAGCCGATAAACTGTACAAATGGTTTGTGCTAACTAAACTCCTCCCCGTTCAATCCAATTCCTAGCCCAAAGGCCCTCTGTCCCGGACTAGTGCTTGCAAGCAGAGTGCAGGCGCCGTGAATGTCTCACCAGTGTGTCCAGGCGAGCTAGCTTTGGAGGCTCTGGGCCCTCAGTGCTCCCAGAGCCACTGGACTACCCTGACTGCCGAGACCCTTCTTGCTTGACTGTGGTTCTGTTTTCTTTTCCCCATGCTCACTATTCTTTGAACAGTCCCATCACTTTCCTAGCACAACTTTTCCTAGATTCCACCCTCTCTCAAGTTTTCTACATTCAAAACTATCACTTAAAGCCACAGATTTAACCTTCTATCTCTCTCCACTTCTATGCATCCATATGGCCCCATCTCTTATCTCTTATCTACACCTTTGTTAAAGTTTCTAATTTCCACAGTCCTTCTTAATTACAGACATAATTCAATGACATTACGACAAACCTAGACTAACACTGTCCAACAGAAATATGCAACAAGCCATGTATATAATTTAACATTTTCTAGTAACGACATTTTTAAAAGTAAAAAGAAAAAGGCAAAATTAATTTTAACAATATAGTTTATTTAACCCAGTATATCCAAGATGATACCATTTTACTATGCTATCAATATTTTTTAAATTACTGAGATAGTTTACATGCTTTTTTCATACAAAGTCTAAGAAATCCAATCTGCATTTTGCATTTATAGCACAGCTCAATTTGAACTAACATTTCAAGAGCTCGATAGTCACATGTGCCTGGTGACTACCATATTAGACAGTGGCAGGTCTAGACTATAGATATGGGAAACTTTAAACACCCAAAAACACTACCTTATCAGAGTGCTTGTTTTTGAATATTTGCTTCCAGTCTTTTCTCAAATGCTTATTTTTATATAGCTGTAGTCAGAAGGCTTAAGTAATTTTACATGCTTTTTGGTACATAACATTACACTGTATTTTGTGATGTTGTTATATTATTCTTCATAAAGATCATTACTGGCCGCGACTCTGCTGGGGAGCAGACGTGCCACAACTGGGGTAGCTCCTCCCCGATTTCCCAACACCTGCCTGCCTGCCTTGGGTTCTAGGCCTGGGTCCCTTACCCACCCTGCCCCTCCATGACACTGAGTAAACAACATAGTTCTGTGTTCTTTTTAGGAGTAATCTCTTCTCGTTTCTTACTCTGGAAAAGTAGATTCTTTTCAAAGGCTTTCTTGTATTCCATGAATAAGACAGCAAGCCACAGAAGAAGAAGAGACCACCGCTGGCACGGCACTCACGAGGCACAGACCCTAGGCGAAGGGCACTCGCACACACTGCTTGTCACCAGTCCTTACTTGGGTAGAGCTCTTAGTAACCCTGTTCCACAGAAGCTTGGAAAAGCTGAACAGCTTTGCAAAGGGGCACAAGGAACCTTTTGGGGGTAATGGAAATGTGCTGCATCCAGAACGTGGTGGTGGAAAAAGCCTATCTTGCTGAACAAGGGCTGTTTAAATCCCAACTTACTTGGGTGTACACACGCACCTCCGCATGTATATACACACTTGCAAAACCCTCTGCTCACACATTTTACAGTGGGAAATCGCTTCTGACTTCCATTTATCCTGACTTTGAACAAATACCATTAATCACTTTGAAGACTAACAACATTTGGAACTAAAGCCAAGATAAAGGCTTACCAAGTAAGAAGGACTCTTCCAAATCTTAAGCCTAAATTTATAGCAAAGCTCTGCACTCTGCTGCAGAAGCTGAACGCTATTGAACTAGTTTAACTGGTTTTCAATTCAGTAAACTGAAACAGGTTCTTGGGTACCAATTTTTGTGTATATAAATAATCTGACTACCTAGTACGAAATGTCAGCAAGTTGGCCCTTGTACGATCAACCTTTAGTTAAATCAACCTTAAACTAATTTTACTTTGACAAAGTGAAATTAGTATTAAAAAAATAAAAGTTCATATAAGTTCTTTGCTAATCAAATAAGAAAAACAATGAAAATCCTTGGTACCCTATAAAGAAAATGGCTGTGATTTCATCTGCTCCAATTACATGATGAAAGAATTCTACCAAATTTTAAAAATTTAAATTCCTATATGAGTTAACAACTCTTTAATTAGAGCCAAGTATAATTACACCACAGAGTACACAATTCTCCACTGCTAGGTGGCTGCAGAAGACCATGTATTTGTCTAGTCATGGCCTCAAACACTGCCAGGGCTGTTGAAGTACCCTCTTAGCACCACAGTCACAAGCATAATGGGCCCAAACCGACCTTGATGAGAAGAAGCTGACACCGAAGATAGGTAGCAGAGAAGTCAGCAACTCCTGCCAATTCAGACTGAAGTTCTCCAAGTCTTTGCAGATCCCTGTAGTAAACAAAACCCCAAGACAAACATAGGATAAGGAAAATAACGGCAATATAAAAATCATGTCAAAGCATTTTACCATTTTACACCTAATAAACTGGTCATAAATTTTTAAAATAGCACCCAGTACTGGGGTGGTTATAATGAAAGGGGTTCGCTCACACTCTGGTAGCGGTTTAAGTTGCTACAATTCTTTTGGAAAGTTAAATTGTACTATGTTTTATCCTTCTTTTGGTTGTGCGAGGAGGCACAGTATGTCTACCTACGCCTCCATCTTGGTCAGAAGTCTCTAAAATTGTACTATGTTTTAAAAGTCACACATATGGTCAAACATTTTGATCAGTAGCTTTATGCTGAGAATTCTAAGAAGCATCTTCAACAGAAACGAAATGCTCAATGCCTCCTTATGTTAACTGTGCAGACTATTATAGTAAATAACTCAGTAACTACTTAAATATTCAATGGTAGAAGAATTTTAAACATTACTGTATACCTAGTCAATGAAATATTCTATAGATATTAAAATGTAAAATGGTAAGAAGGTATATAATGTCAACCATGTAAAAACTATATATAGGAGAAAACTACAGCACAGTGGTTTTCTGGCTAGAGGCATTCAGGGGCTTTTTAGTGCCTTCCCCCAACTATGCTTTATTTGCCTATTGTTTTATAAAATGGACAAGCATTTTTTCTATCATCAGAAAAAAAAAATCTGCTTGTGGACAAGAAAATAGAAAGTGGCACACAGATAAAACAGTTGTATTAGGGGCTCAAATTACTAATTTAAAGTTTTTAAGTTTTTGAATAGATGATACATACCTATAGAATTACACTGATAAGATACAGAATTCAAAAGATACTGAAGGACATATATTGATATAATTAAATTAGTCCACCTTCTTATACCTGTGCACTGATAACCAGTATACTCTTCCAGAGGAACCACAGTACCAGTTTCTTTTCAATTCTTCTAGAAATATGCTGTACATCTACAAAAAAGTATTGTTTTTCTTTTCTTTCATCTTTTGGGGGGAGGGGTATGTGTGTGTGAGACAGAGACCCCTAACAATCCATCTCAGGAAAAATTAAAAAAAAAAAAGCTGCCTCATTTTTAACAGCAATATCAAAACTTCACATAGAAATGGTAACTGTTAGAAATGAATACTGGGTCAAGAGGAAAGGTAACTGTTTTAGGGCTGGCACAATATATTAGGTTTCATAGTAGCCTATACATAACTCTCCATCAGGCTAAGTTTTGATAGCTAATGCTGCCTCCTAAGAACCTTGATACCAGGAAGAAGATGCTCTGGAAAGGGGCACAGAGTAAATTATTCCCAAAGTAACTGAAGAAATTGGGGGCTGTAGATAATATATCACTGCGTGTAAGTTTCGGTGGTTTGGGCTGGTTCTGGAAAGCCTGCTCATGTGTGGGAATCCAGCGCAATAAAAGGCAAAACCCTGTACTAGCTAGTCACACCTGTAAAGTGCTATTTTTCTTTCCCTTTACCATCTCTAACACCTCTCTTACAAAAGACAGCCCTGAATCATTCTACTTCTGAACCATTTCCTTTCCTCGAAGATTCTGCCTTCTGTTACAATTACACTGACCACCTGACTACACATCACCTGACTGCGGCCATTGTTAAGTTAGTCTACCAGCCTCGCACTGTAGCAATTGTTCTGAATAGCACAGAACAAGATGTAACCAAACTAGCCATGGGAAATCTGATTTACTGAACAAACAAAAATGGAAACTTGCTAGCCCTGGGCAAAATGCTCTATGTTCCAGTGTTTCCTCTCTGGACCTCTTTGTGCCCGCAATCCTCAAGGGCCAGTTTACACATTCGTCAGGAGACTATGGACCCTTTCATGGAAAAGACTACAAACAACACTTTCTATGTGCACTGTACTAGGTGTTTTCTTACTGGAGCTCATGGAATCCTTACAATGTGAACTGCAATTAACCTAATTTCACTGAGAAGGAAACTGAATATCAGAGTTTAAGTGTTGTGCCAAAAAACAGGCCATGAACTCAGGTCTAACTCTAAAAATCTTTTTCTTTTTCAACCATATCATATTGCATTTTATTTATTCATGTGCTATGAAAAATCTTTTCATATATTTATGAACTATATCAAATACAGATGAGACCAAAGGTGATTTAAAAACAGAGAAATATTAAGGCACATTTTTAGACAATGATGTGGCAGGACAAAAGAATCCCTCCCAGGAACACACACTGTAGCAATCCTGAATCAACATGATGGCAATAAGTAGCATTTTTTTTAAAAATGTTATAAAAATACAAATTTACATATATTACAATTTTTTTTAAAGCTTACATAACGAGCAGAATTCATTTTAAAATCATCACATAAAATAGTAAAAAGACTCTGGATGTGTAAATCAAATGTTTATGACTAAATATTTCTTTCAATCTCTAAACATCAATTTACAATTAATGTCTTAGTTTGGCAGAATAACAAGGAATGTTAGAACATGCAAAATGAGTATCAAATCCTGATAACTTTTCAAAAGCTATCTTCATCCTTACACTCAGATGATTACAAACAGCAAACATTTTATTTCCACCTCTTTACTTACAAGACTAGTTTCCAAGCTACAAAATAAGCACTGTTCCTTGGAGACATGAACAATGTACAGCAAGAGGAGGATTTTAAAAAATTTAACCAAGAAATCCCATGTTCTTTAGGGTTGATGTCTTAAAAAACTCCCATAAGGAAAGAAGTGTATTTTTTAAATTAATTTTTACTTTTCAATTTCAGTTGATACACAATATTATTAGTTTCAGGTGTACAGCTCAGTGATCAGACATTACACAGCTAAAGTGATCATCCTGATAAATTCCACGCCCACCTGATACCATACAGAGTCCACCACAAATAATGCCCCCCGCCAAAGACTGATTGATTGATTGATTGATTTTTGGAGAGAGGGGAAAGGAGGGAGAAATAGAGGGAGAGAAACATCCCTTTTTTATTGTAAAATCATAAGCATGTAATTCTGTAACACAATATCACACTCAAGCACACCATGTGACATTTTAGGTGAAATGTTCAAATTAAAACTATAAATTATTACACCCATATTATTACCCTACCAACCACACTCAAGCAGGCGTGACTTCTGCCAGACCCCGTAGTTAACATGAAATTACTGAATACATTTCCCATGCTGTTTTTAACATCCTCGTGACTATTCTGCAACTACAGATTTGTACTTCTTAATCCCTTCACCTTTTCACCCATGCCCCTAACCTCCTCTCACCTGGCAATGGTCAAAATGTTTTCTGTAACTATGATTGTTTCTGCTACACTTGTTCATTTATTTTGTTTTTTCAGATTCAATTACTGATATGTATTTATTACCATTTTATTATTCATATTTTTGATCTTTTAAAAATTCTTCTTATAGAAGACCTTTTAATATTTTACGTAATACTGGCTTGGTAGTAATAAACTACTTTAGTTTTTTCTTTTCTGGGAAGCTCTTTATATGTCCTTGGATTCTAAATGATAGCTGTGCTGGGTAGAGTAATGTTGGTCATAGGTTCTTGCTTTTCCTCACTTGGAATACTTCTTGCCAATCCCTTCTGGCCTGCAAAGTTAACTTATTGCTTTGAAAAAGTGTATTCCCACTGATTCAAGATAAATGAAACCCCACCTGTTTCAAATTCAATAAACTGTTTTACTACAAAAGAGCAAGCTCTATTATCAAACATTTCTAACATGACATGGTTTCTGAAACAATAATATGTGTTCCCAGTAACAACACCTTAGTGGACTTACATAAAAAATATGAACTCTGAAAATTGGCTTAGTAATTGAAAGAATAGACAAGTGACTGTAGCATTCCTTAAAAGACAATCCCTTCTCTCTACCAATGAATGTAAACATAATTACATTCATAAAATTGAACTGGACTTACAAAATACCAACACCATGTCTACTGTGTCAAATAAGCCACAATTAGATTTAAATTTTAAAGCAAAATATCATAAATGCCATACTATTATCTATGTAACTACTATTCTCAAAATACTTTCCACATATCATTATAATCTTCACAACACTCCAAAGACCTTCACAGTACCCTCAATTTATAGATCAGGGAATTGAGGCCTAAGATCATATACCTAGGAAGTGATATAAGTAAGACTTGAGCCAAGACCTTTGGACTAGAAATTTCGTTATACTAGATGTTTCATGTCATACAAACTGTTAGCCAGAAAGAGAGCAGTGTGACCAGATGGAAGGGCTAGAAAGACCGACGTTTCAGTCCAGGACTTTCCTACACCGAGTCCCTGATATGCTCCCTTCTTCACTGGACTAACTTCTATTCATTCTTCAGGTCATTGATGAGATCATCCGAGGAAGGATCAGGTGCCCCTTCCGGTCTCCTAGAAGCGTCAGTTCTCCTGTGCTTCCTGTACTGGAGTGTGGGGAGCACAGTACCCCGACTCCTGTTCACCTAGCTAGTTCCCCAGCCAGGCTGTGAGGTCTCTGCAGCAGACTGTCTTGTTTACTATCGCATTCCTTCTGCCCACTGCAACTCCTGGCACATGATGGAAAACCACGACAAATGGATAAACCCCAGCTCTCTCACTCATTATAAATATAAGGTAATTCTCATGGGATTGTTTTTAAATTAATGCACATTTAAAATAATCTACATTAAATAAAATCTTTAAAAAATAAATAAATAAAATAAAATAATCTACATTAAACACTTAAAGGAGTGGGTACATAGTGGGCACTTGATAGACAAAGGCTATTGTTATGACCAAATCAGCAAAGCCTTACGAAACATCAAATCTATACATCTGGAGGTGAGGTATGTCCAGAAAAAAAATCTACAAAAATCTTAAAAGACTTCATTCCTGGTTAAGCTTTCACAGCTAGAATTCTCAACAAATATTTACTGAGTTCCTAGAAGGCACCCAAGGTACAATGGTGAAGACAAAGTACTTATGTCAAATTCTAGAAACAAACAAGCAATCACCTCCCAGAGCCCTTACGGAATGACAGTACGCTTTCTTTTTAAAAAAAAGATTTTACTGCCTGGCTGGTGTAGCTCAGTGAATTGAGCATGGGCTGGGAACCAAGCGGTCCCGGTTCGATTCCCAGTTGGGGCACATGCCTGGGTTGCAGGCCAGGTCCCCAGTGAGGGCCATGTGAGAGGCAACCACACTTTGATGTTTCTCTCCCTCTCTTTCTCCTTCCCCTCTCTCTAAAAATAAATAAATAAAATCTTTAAAAAAAAAAAGATTTTACTTATTTATTTTTAAAGAAAGGGGAAGGGAAAGAGAAAAGAGAGGGAGAGAAACATCATGTGTGGTTGCCTCTCGCACTCCCCCTACTGGTGACCTGGCCCAAAACCCAGGCATGTGCCCTGACTGGGAATTGAACCCATGACCCTTTGGTTTGAGGGCTGGCACTCAATCCATTGAGATACACCAGCCAGGGCTTACTTTCTGTAGGTGAGATCTTGGTTGGGTAAAATGACTGCTTGGATTACAACAAAGTATGGTGTCTAAATGATGAAGCTTGTTTTAAACTAGTGCTAACAGGTAAATGACCAGAGTCCTAATCAGAGAACCTTCTGTATGAAACTTGACAACATTTCACTTTTCAACAACTACAGAAAATACAGGGGTGGGCAAACATAGGTTTACAGTTGTTTCTATGGAAATGTTTAAAAATAATAATAATGCAAGAATAAACTCTGTACTCACAATTGTAAACCTATGCTTGCCCACCCCTGTACATTCTACTACTTCACACCACAGTATTCAGATGTGCACAGGTAAATCATATATGATCTGCAATATACTCTAAGTTCTGAAGGACCCTAGGGGCCATCTGATCTATTCTCTGCTTGATACAGAAATCTTCTTCACTGCTGCATATCATAGAAAATCAGTTTTAGAGTCAAACAAATCTAGATCTAAATCCTGGTTCTGCTACTTCCTAGTAAATTGCTTTACTTCCCCAAATTTCCATTTCTTCTCTATGAAATGGGAACAACATCTAATTGCAATAATATTGGTGAAACACTGCAGGTCAATAACTGCGACACCATCCGCTTTCTTTTCTGAGTCTTTCCCCCATTCTGGCCACACTCCTCAGAACACGCTGAAGTCAGAAACACAGTTCCTAGGACTGACCACAGTGCTAGAACGGCGATCTGACCAGCCGGAAGCCCACCAGGGCTATCACCTCATAAAACCCAGATCACGAGGATCACTCAAATAAAGGGGTGTTTACTGAGCACCCACTGATGGCCAACTGATGACCAAATTGACTTACTTCTGTGCATTTTGTACTTGCTTTAGTGCTAAAAGGATGAAAAAAAAAAACTGTCAAAGACAAAACCTAAATGTTTATTTAGGTGGGCTTGAATCAGGAAATGGATCTTATTTTCCTGGGCTCAGAACTAACACCTTCAGACAGTGGCTTCTAAATCTAACACTTTGGTGAGGGAGCAGGGGAAAAAACATAACAGAGGCATTTCTTCAGAGTCAGCAAACTTTTTCTGTGAAGGGTCAGACAGTAAATATCTTAGGTTTTGCAGGCCATGCAGTCTCTATGGCAACTACTCAACTCTGCCATTATAGCATGAAGCAGCCAAAGACAGTACCTAGAAGTGTGATTGTGTTTCAATCAAACCTTATTTACAAAAGCAGACAGCTATTGCTCTTGCTAAAGGCAAATGGCCCTTTCAATTCTTTGCATATCATTCAGGACATTTAATAAGATCTGGCAGAGTCTACTGGTTGTTCCCCAATATCCTCCCCTGCCCCTGAAGTAACAGGGTCACCAAATGTTAACTAAGCACTGGTCACACAGAATAAAGACTACATATCCTAGTTCCTTACAGCTAGATATAGCCTTGTATCTCAAGTTCTAGTCAATGGGATGCAAGTAAAATTAAAACATGCAACTTTGAGAAAGTGTCTTTAAAGAGGGTGGTGGTAGAAATGTTGTTCTCCTGCTCTTTCCTTTTTCCTACAGGAACACAAATGAGAGAGTTTGGGTCTTTAGGCCTAGGCCACTGGTGACCATCCCAACTCTGTCCTGCTTAGGAGAAAGAATTAACCTTTTCTCCTGTTTAAACTGTATCTGACAGGGCCTGGCCCTGAGTGCGTCTGCCTAGGGCCAGATGCAGTGTGTGGGTTCTTGACTTCGTGTAGGAAAGGTTTCACAACAGAAGTCCAGGTGACTTTTAGGGTAAATTTATTAAGGCTGGGGACAGAGAAACAAAGAAGGGCTTAGCAAAGAAGAAGCAACAGGAGAACCTGGGCTGGGCTGCTTTAGCTCACGGGGAACTCAGAGGAAAGGGTCTTTAGGGACAGGTTCGGGGGATTGGCCTGGGACAAGCTGCCAGAGTTTACGAGACACCTGCCTGTGAAGAAAGAAGTGGCAAAGGAAGAAGTGGTGGAGAGGAGAAGAAAGGAAAGAAAATGGGGAGGCCTGCTCTCCAGAGGAAGGGCACGCCCTGGATCTTTTATCTGAGGATTCTATCTCTTTCTTGCAGGTGGGACTCTCAAGGGAGGTCTGGGAGGGGGGAGGGTGTCAGTAAAATACTCATCAGTCCTCCAGGTGTGCCCTTTCAGTCATACAGTCTTCTCTAATTGGACAGTGACAGGGTAGGGTCTGTAGTCATTGCACTTAGTCCTGGCATCACCCACATGGTTTTGCTGCTTTTCTGGGCCTGGAGCTGAAATACAACTGAGGCCTAGATGTTCTCTCCAGGGACGAAAGGCCAGAGGAGAAGAGGGTAAGGTCCTCGTTTTCCCAGTTTTGCCCCCTGCCAGGCACTGCGGTCTTCCGCCCTGGTAAACATCCACACCTGGCTGTAAATTGCTCCGCCACTGCGTTCAGCTATCTGTCTCAGTTTCCCTATTCCACTTGCCAAGGGATTTTCCTGGGTTCTCACTATCCTGTTTCAAAACCAGTCATTTTGCATTTTTCATCACATCCTAACTCATACCCAAGGAAGGAAAAGTTAAAAACAGCTTCTTTGTAACTCTTTCTAGTTTCGTATTAATCATCAATCTGGTCATATACAGAAAGTTTTTCTTTGTACATAATATGTTCAAACCACAATATAATCCACATATAAACAGATCATAAAACCATGTGTGAGTACACTCACTACCCTATAACCTACCAGAAAAACCAGCCTATAACCAACACTGGAAATCAAAATGGTCAAGCTGAGCACAATAACAATGACAACTCTGTCGAAGGGATGATCACCTTACCTGATGGTGAACTCCAGCAGCTCCTGGGTTCCCTGAGGGTCCAGGTGCTGAAGACTGTACACTCTTTCCAGGCTCTGCTGCAGGAACTGATGGGAAGGATCCTCATGAGGTGTGATATTGGGGGAAACAGCTGATGACACTAGTTTTCTACCTGGTAACTAAGCAAACACAGTGGGGTTATATAAGGCCAGCAAATTCTGTGGCTCAACTTTTCATAACACAAACCAGAAAAAAAAAAAGTGAGCCAAACAAAGCAACGGGGATAAAAGGCTAGGCGATTCTGTAATTGACTCTCTCCCCTTCCCCAGCTTCAGTGGGAGAAAGAGAAAGAGAGAGAAAATGAACCTGGTCTACTCAACACAGCCACAAGCTGCAAGGAGGAAAAGAAGAGAGAATGGTCTACTATTATTTTCTATTGCTAACTGACATAAATGGGCTAACCATAGACATGGGGCTAAAAATTAATCTGTTATCACATTTATTTTTAAACTTTATTTGATCTTTCACTTCATAGAAGAGTGATGATTTATTCTTAAATTAGTTTATATAGTATACTATAAAAAAGTTTTACATGATGATAATTATAATTCTTGTTCTTACTATTAAAAGTGGTATTCTTTTAAGAAAAGGATAGGGAGGGGAGAGCAAAGAGGATTTCACGTTTGATTTTACACCTTCTATACAGTTTAAATTTTCTAACATGTACACATTGGGTTGGCCAAAAAGTCCATTTAGTTGTTTTCCATAAAATAAATGACACGTTTTTCATTTTCACCAATAACTTTATTGATTTGGATATTTTGAGTACATCAGCTATCTCCGATGTGGTATAACATTGATTGTTCTCAATTAATGTCTCGATTTGATCGCTATTTACTTCAACTGGTCTACCCGACCATGGAGCATCGTCCAACAACAAATCTCCAGCATGAAACTTCGCAAACCACTTTTGACACATTCAACTAGTCAGGCACATTCTCCATATATTGTACAAATCATTTTTTTTGCATTTCAGTCACATTTTTACCTTTCTTGAAATAATAAAGCATAATATGCTGAATATGTTGCATATTTCTTCCATCTTAAATATTAAAATGGCTCTATAAGAATTGATTAAAATTTTTAATGCACGCTGATATGAAAGCTGTCACAACAGAGTCTAACAAAATTGTTTTGAATTAAGTTAAAGACAACTAAGCACTACTAGGGCTATCTTACTGAAAAAACAAAGGAACTTTTTTGCCAACCCAATATATTATTCTAAATAAAGTTGTTTATAATAACCTAAGCTGGGTTGAGTTAATACAAATAAGAGCTTTAAAAAGTGCCTGCACACAGTTAGCATTCAGTAAGTGTTTTCTATTGTTATCATTATGGTTCATTTTAAATTTTTTTTTCTTTTTGCCCTGACTGGTGTGGCTCAGTGGACTGAGTGCCAGCCAGCCCACAATCCGAAAGATCATTGGTTCGATTCCCAGTCAGGGCACATGCCTGGGTTTGGGGCCAGGTCCCCAGTTGGGGTGTGCAGGAGGCAACAGATTAGTGTATCTCTTGCACATTGATGTTTCTCTCCCTCTCTTTCTCCTCTACTCCCGTCTCTCTAAAACTAACTTTAAAAATATTTTTTTAAATAAATTTTTTCTTTCTGTACCTCTATCTAAGGTTTTAAAAATAATAGTTTTTATTATTAAAAAGAAACTCTTTGAGAATCATGGCTTTATGTATTCCAATTGTTAAACTACATCACAATCTAATCCTTGGTTAGATTGCTCTGGATTCCCTTTTTCTTGCTTAACATAGCATAATATCATAGGGACATTTAAAAAATGAATCTTCTTAAAAGATAAGAAGCTGAAGTACAAAACAATGGGAGAGAGCCCAAGAGAGAAAGACAATAAAAGAATGCATTTTCAGAAAATAATATAGTCTACTTTCTGCTATTTAACAACCACAAAGGACCAAAAAGTCAAAAAAAACAAAAACAAGGACAAGGACAAGAATGTTTTCAACATACCCTTAAGGCAGGAACCAGATGAGAGAGACTGTCCCGAAGGTAGGCGTAGTGCCTGAAGGTGTGATCAGAGAACAGTGCTGGCATTGTTGGACAGGTTTTAGCAGCATTGAAGATAAGGACCAAAACTGCAATGTCTGATGGATGAATGAGTTAAGTAAAACTGGAGGTATAAAATGAAGAGTTTAATCTGGTGTTCCCACTTCCCACCCCTAAAATTCCCATGAGAAACTATAATTTTCTAATAAAGAAATGCAAATTCAAAGACAGATGACGCTACCTCAAACTATCCCAATTACTAAAGGTTTTTAAAAATAATGCCTGACCCTATTGAGAATACTTACAAATGGAAACCTTTGGTACAATGGCTACTAACATATATACTGGTACAATCCCTTTGGTAATAATTTGGTTCTAGACAGTAAGAGTCTTATGAATGTTGAGTAATTCCACATCTCAAAATCTATTCTAGTAAATAATCAGCATAGAAAAGTTTATAATAGCAAATAATCAGAAATAACATAAATATCCAAAACCAGGAGAATAACTATATAACTGTGCTTCATCTACTTGATAGAGTATTATACAATCCTCAAAAATTATAAAGAATTTATAATATTATATCATAAGCATTTTGCCACAAGTAAAAAAAGCAAGCTCTAAAATATATATAGGAATTAAGAGGGAATACAATGGTCATCTGGAAACAGCCAGTTATTTGGCTGATCCCTGGTTCCCAATAAATACCCCTAAATTTCACCAAGGATCTGCCACAAAGTAAAAAGAACCATGGGAAAGCGTGGATGCACTGATGTAAATGTATTCCGGTGACTGGAAAACAACAGAATTGCACAGCATGCTGTCCATAGCTATCACAAACCCACTGACTTGCAACAGAGGCAGAGAAACTCAGCCCCATCTACTCATTCAGGTTGCAGATCAAATTAAACATGGAATAAGACACAGAAGAAAGTCCACAGTCTTTAAAACCAAAGATGTCTGGCTGTGAATCCCACATTTGCTGCTTGAAGAGGTATTTAGCCTCCCTGAGCCTCAGTTTTCTCATCTGTAAACTAGGAATAATTCCCCTTTCCAGGGTTGCTTGGAAGACCAGTGATAAAATGTATAAAGCATTTAAACACTATGTGGAATATAGTAGGTGCTCAATAAATGGTGTAAAAATGATTAGTATTAAATGGCAAAGGTGAATTACTGTGAAATCAAGAAAGAAAGCTGAGAATAACCACAAGGCTCCCTCAGCATATACGCTTACCTGAAAGAAATGAAAAAAATAAAACCAGACTGACTACGCTACACTACGGAAAAAGATGCTAGAATTCCCTGTCAAGTCAGCAGGATCTGTCCCAGCCACAGAGGATACATGCTGGATCATCCATGTCTGGTTCAGCTGTATCAAAATATGGGTGGGTGCTCAGGAGCTCTGGCACCAAGGGAAGCACCAGGGTTGGATGTCGACTTCCCAGAAACTTCAGGCATCTGAAATAAACAAGGTGAGAGCATGCTTTAGTAAGTTAGTAAATGCTTTTTTTTTTATTACTTTATTGTTGTTCAATTACAGTTGTCTGCATTTTCTCCCCAATAAATGCTTTTAAAAGTACTAGGATTTAGAATCAGAAAACCTGATTCAGACTTGCAAGTTCTCAATCTACTTTTGCTACCTCTATGAGTTCAGATAAGTCATTCAATTATTCTGAAACTGTTAATTCATCTAAAAGAGTGGTTATTATGAAGATAAAAAAGCTGGTATGGCAGATATTACTACTGGTATTTAACCAATGGCCATAGCCCCTGTCTTCCTTACCAAGAGGACCCTGATTTTACTCAGGTATCAAGTAGGTAGCAAAGTGCTCAGAGAAGGCAGATCCAGCCCAAGGGCTCAACCCCAACTGGTCTAAACCCATCATGGCAACCCCATCCCCATTTTCCAGTGACTGGTTTGCAGGCAATCAAGTAATCCAGTTCTGGTCAGTGGAGCAGGGGAAGTGTGCTGAAGAGTTTCTTAGAGCTATCTGTCACATAGTAAGACCTCAACTGGCTATTAGTTAGCTATTCACTGGCTATCAGTTAACTATTATGACTACATTAACGTCCTTTATAAACTAACAAGAACTAAATGTGTGCTGATAATTAGGCATTTTTATTATTTTGTTAAGTTCTGGTTTAGAAGGTGTGCTGAATTGAAAAGAAATATAAATCTTAATTTCTGTACTCAATGAGTTTATAATCCAGCTGAGGCAAAGGTTAACTACCAAATGAATGATACTCTGCTTTCTGTCAAAGGTAGAAGAGATACTATGATCAGAGAAAGTTTCACAAAGGAGACAGGATTTCACTGGGGATTGGTAAAAGGGAGAAAGCAAACACCACGAATGAATGGACATATGGGTTAGGAAAGGCACCACATTTACAAACCCTTGATACTGTTACAGAACTTTTCCCCAGGCCTGTTTTACCTTCTATGTGGAACCAATTTAGCTCACTGAGTCTCTGACCCCCCTCAGCCCTTTTACTCACTGTGCCCAGGGGACGCTGTACAGGCTGTAGTTAGGCCTCCACAGGGCACTCCTTTATTTCGTCTCTAATTCTATCCAGATCTCACAGGGAGCACACAAGAGCTATTAACTGAGTCCCCTCAGAGACCCCTAAGTATCTGGGCCTCTCCAAAGCCAGACTTCAAGTCTGACTTGTAACAATTTTTTACTATCTCACCCACCTCTCCATCTACACATTTCTTTCTATTCCCCCTTCCAGCTGTTTGAGGGCTAGGTCTCCGAGTTGAATCCATATTTAAATCTCCACAGCACCTACCACAGTGACCGGGTTATAACAGGTGTTCAATAAGCACTTACTGAATGAACTAAAGAGAGAACAAACTATCTCCTTCAAAACTTTCATTTATGTACCTATCGTGAGCATCTTAAAAACATGCCACTGTGACTATTTAGCCTTTTATCATATATATTTTTTGATATTTCTTTTTTTTTAAGATTTTATTTATTTATTTTTAGAGAGAGGGGAAGTGAGGGAGAAAGAGAGGGAGAGAAACAGCAATGTATGGTTGCCTCTCACATGGCCCTCACTGGGGACCTGGCCTGCAACCCAGGCATGTGCCCTGACTGGGAATCGAATCAGCGACCTTTTGGTTCGCAGCCCCTGCTCAATCCACTGAGCTATACCAGCCAGGGCTATTTTTTATTTCTGAATAAAGCCACCATTCATGATAAGAAATGAAAAAAAAAATCAGGTAGTAATTAGGTCACTTCAACATCTTTTGGAGCATCGTGAGGTGAAGGAGTTTTCTGTCTACAATCATCCAGTAATGACAGTCTTAATAGAAATATTGTGGGTGAACCAAATAACCACAAATCTTATTTTAAGGCAAGAAGAATGTTCTGCTAAACACTCTATAACAGTCCTCTCCATAAAGCAGAATTTATTCTTTCTGGGTCCCCAAGGAAGTACAGGTGCTTCTCCCCACCTCAATCCCCACACACCCAATGACTGAGTGCTCCCTGAAGACAAGCAATAAATGTATATTGAATTGAGTTGAACTGGACTCCATTCATGAAGAAATAGCAAAACAGGTAACCCAGGTATCAAAAATGTTTCCTGGAGCAAGACTTCCTAGGTATTTTTAGTTTTTAATATATCTTCCAAGTACCTCATTTGACCAACTTTTTCTACTCTTAGTAACAAATATTTTTGAATATCAAGAAACTATACAGTTTGTGTGATCTTATCACATAAGCTCACTTAAATATGTGGAACACACACACTTTTATATTAGATGTAAGAAAGTAGTTCTTCAAACAGCAATTTATTAAAGCGTTAATGGTCTGACTCTAGTCAACAGAGCTAGAGGTAATCAGGGGAAAAAATGATGGAGATTTTCAATCTGCAGACCAAGTGCTAGCCCTGCCTCTAATCTCTACAACAACAGCTGTGATCCTGCACAAAATGCAAACTAGACAAAGCAACGATTAACACTACACAGGAGAAAAATGAAATCTAACCAGCTCATCCCTGCACCTCCCACACATACCACAGGGCTTGCCATATGGTAAGCACATAGCAGGCTTGTATTTGCTAGGTAGACAAATGGACAAAATAAATAAATAATCTAACATACAATATTCCACTTAGGAATCATACTCTGAGAGTTTGGTTAATTTGAATAAGATGATCTAATGAAACTGTCAACACTGTACATTTAACACATTATTTCACTCAGTGAGCAAATAAGCAAAAGGGCCCTTACTTCCATATGGAGTCCCTGTCAGTAGGGTACTTGGTTAAATTTTTCAGCAGCTCCACCAGTGCAAGATGAATTCCTTCTTTGGTTGAAACATTAGTACAGCACAAGAGTTCATGAAGGGCCTCTCTAATATCTCTGGATGAATCCTTAAAAAAATGATGACAATGATAACAATAGCAATCACTGTGGATTAGTTATTATGGAGGGGTGTACAAGTTACAAAGGATAAAAAGTCAATTTTGGGGGAGGAGAGGGGCTGGTAGTTAAGATAGAGGTGACATATGAACTGAGATTTGAAGAATTCATTCACTTGTTCATTTGTTTACACATTCAACATTTACTGAGCACTTAGTAAACAGTCAAACATTTATCAAGCTCCTACTATGCACCAAGTGCTAAAGATGTAGCAGTAATTAAAATCAAATCCCTGCTCTCAGAAGCTTCATTCTAGTGCAAAGACAAAAATGACTAAATATATACAAGGTCTGACCAGAAGGTATCCAGCCATGTAATATGAAAGTAAAGACATTTATTGAAGATACAAGATACAAGAAACATTGTACACAGGACAATGATGCCTCAGTCCCCAGGACAATGATGCCTCAGTCCCCTTCAAGGTAGCCACCGTGAGCCCTCACACAGTTCTCCCAGTCGCCATCAATGTGCCCTATCATATTTTCCTGAATCTCACCAATGATCTCAAATCTCTTCCCTTTCAAAGGTGACTTTAGTTTTGGGAAAAGTCAGAAGTTACAGGGTGCCAAATCGGGGCTGTAGGGGGGCTGAATCACTTGGGTGATTTGATGTTTCACAAAAAAACTCTACATAAGACATGATTCATGAGTGAGGATGTTGTCATGATGAAGCTGCGAATCACCAGTTGCCCATAGCTGCAGCCTTCTGAATCATCAAAATAGTTTCTGTGAGCAATATTCAAGCTTAATGCAAAACCTGATGCAGATTTGTTGCTATACTCACTCAGTCATTTTGAATGTGACAGCCACACAGTACACACGGTCACTCAACAGCATCACTGGCCCCACTGACTAGTACAGTGAAGTCAACATTGGTCACACGTGCACGTTCCAGTCCACTCTCCTTGGCTGCGAGGTTACATCAATGCTGCTGCACACTGTTCTCATCATGTTAACAATGGCTGCACTTTTTCTAGACAGACCTCAGAGGTCAGGTATGTTAATTATCACATAGTGTTAAGTATGATGAAGAAACTACAAAGCAGGTTAAGGGAAAGAGAGCTGGTTGGGTGGGGTATTTTACACCAGATAATCAAAGGGAACAGCACACACAATGGCCATGAGGTGGAAGTGTAATTGAAAAATAGTAAGGAAGCCCGTGTAGCCAGAGCACAGTAAATACACGAGAGCAGTAGGAGATGAGGTCCAGGACGTGGCCTCTTCCCTCCCCAACATCTGCTAACCTCACTAAAAGGATTAGAAAAGGTCACCAAAAACTTCTTAATGCAACAGTCAAGGGACACATCACTTCTACTCTTATTGAATATCTCCACAGCATTTTTTGCCAATTCTTCCATTTTTTTAATATAGACCATTTGAAACATAGATAAAAGTAGAGACAATAAATCCCCGTTTCAACAATTAACTCTAATCAACCTTGTTTCATCCCTACCTTTACTGACTCCTCTAGATTGTTTTAAAGGCAGTCACAGAAATCGTAACATTTCACTGGTAAGTATTTTCATAAATATGTCTTTAAAAATAATTATTTTAAATAAAACACTAAACCAATACTATACCAAAAAGTCTAATAACTCCTAATTTCAAATACGCAGTCAGTATTCAACTTTCTCCGATCAACTCTAACAGTTTTTGTTCTAATCGGGCTCCAACTATGGTCCACACGCTGCGACTGGGTAATATGTCCCCTAAGCATCTTTTAATATGCAAAATCCCTTTACAGCCCTGGCCAGTGTGGCTCAGTTGCTTGGGCGTTGTCCCCAAAAGCAAAAGGTTGCGGGTGCAATTCCCAGCCAGGACACATGCCTGGTTGAAGGTTCAGTCCCCCTGGGCATGTATGGAAGGCAGCCAACCGATCATGTGTGTTCTCTCACACATCGATGTTTCTTGCCTTCTCTTTCTCCCTCCCTTCCCCACTCTCTAAAAATCAAAAATAAAATACTAAAATCCCTTTACATCTCATTTTTTATTTTTCCATTACAATTTCTCCCATACCTGTGATGGTAGTTAGATTTGGAGGCCTGCTAGATTCAGGTTCAGTATTTTTTATAGGTAATTCTTCAGAGGTCATACTGTTTACTTCCCTCAGGAACTATATGATGTCTATTTCTTGTGAGGTCAGTAATCACTGATGAATTTAAACAAATTTGAAGTTATAATCCTTAGTGATGTGTTTCACTTTTGGACAGTGAGAAGATACTGAAGTTGCCTCTTGGGTCTTTTTAATAAGACCCTAGAGGTCTTTGATAGGTAATATTTTCTTTCTGTGTGATGAGGTGGTACAACCTCATCTTATTACATTTCCTGTGCCAGACCTGGAATTAGCCATTTCTCTTAAAAATTCTGGTTCCTTTTAGCAGAAAATGGAATCTACAAAGCATTTTTTTAGAGTCAGATTTACTGACATATAATTTACATTCTGTAAAATTTATCCTTTTTAGTGTACACTTCTGTGAATTTAACGAAACCTATAGTTATGTAAGTACCCTCACAATCAAGATAGAAAACACTTCCATCATCCAAACTTCCCTGGTGTCCCTTGGCAATCTACCCATCACCCCCAGCTTCTGGCAACCACTGATGTGTTTTCTGCTACAGTTCTGTCTTTTCCAAAACGTCATATAAATGGAATCCTAGAGTATGCTGCTTCTTGAGTCTGGCTACCTTCACTTAGCATAATGCATCTGAGATTCATCCATAGTGTTATGAGTATCAGCAGCTCATTCCTTTTTATTATCAAGTAGTATTCCATTGAACAGATGTACCACAGTTTATTTACCCCTTCAACTGAAGGAGCTTGTTGTGTTTCCAGTTTGGGTCTATTATAACTAAAACTGCAAAAAACATTTGCATAGAGGTTTTTCAAACCTAAGTTTTCAATTCTCCTCAGTAACACTTCAGAGTGGGATTGCAGGATCACATGGTAAGTGTACGTTTAACTTTACAAGAAACTGTCACTGGTTTCCAAGGTGGCTCTACCACTTTGCATTGCCATCAGCAGTGGGTCGCGGTGCCAGCTCCTCCCCATCCTCACAGCACTTAGTATCGTCAGGGTTTCTTCTTTTTGGTTTTTAAGATCACACTGTGGTATAATTTGCATTTCCCTGAGACTAAAGATTGTCCCCTTGAGAAGCTCACAATCTTGTAGTATAAAGAATTAAATAAGCTGAACACATACACAGGGTATTAAAAAATACAGAGAAGTGCTATTTAGCCCACGCGAGATAACTCAAGAAAAATCTTAATAGAAGTGCTAAGGAACTGCGAGAACTTCACAATCAAAGCACCCAGTCTGTTTTCTGAAGTACACAGCAGAATCTGTAACAAGTGCTAATGACTAAACATCAAATTCTTATCCCTTTTACAATATCTGAAAAATAAACAAAGACAGCAACAACAAAAAAAGGAAACCAGAGGCCAAATCTCATTTACTAACATTTTGGAAAACGTAAGTACTTGCAAATAAAATCCAGACACTTCAGAAAAATAATTCGAAATGACAGCCTGGGAGGTGTTTATAACCTAGCACAGGCACTTACTAGCTGTGTGACATCCAATAAATTGCTTTTTTCACTGTAAAACTCCAGGGTTGAATGAATTGACCCCTCAGATCCCTTCCTGCTGTAGCATCCTGTGATTCACTAGAAGAATGGAATCAAAGGCTAAGAAGGATTATTATTTAGTCCCTGTCTTATCTGTAGCCGCTTCCCTCCTCTCCTCCATCTCTTCAGCTCTGCTACAATTACAATAAATTCCTTGAATATAGCACACTCATTCTTCCCCCTGGATCCTTGGCCATTATTCCTTCCGTTTGGTACTCCTGCACCCTCCCATCAGTGCCACTCCTTCCTGAGAAAATGCCTCATAAATTCCTACTCGTCCTGTACGTGACCACTACATTCCTTCTTTCTTCCCTACCTCCCCACCTTGCCTTGGCATTTCAGGTTAGATACTCTCTGCATTCCCAGGGCGCCCTGTCCTTTCCTAATCATCCTGTTTATCAGTCTTCTCCTCCGTCTTGGCGGAGCTGTGTGATCAAAAGGCAGACAGTGCTGCCCATATACTCCTGTGTCACCAAAACCTAGCACGACACCTGGTTTAAAACAAATAAACAAACGAGTGGTGTCCAGTAGGTACTGACAAAGCAATGAGTAACGAACTGTAAACGCTCACCTCTAGCACGGCCAGGACAGTGTCGAGCTGGTCCTCCCGGAGGGTGATGTTGTTAGAGATTTTTCTCATGGTGTGTATGGACTGCAGGCGGACTTCCTCAATTTCATCATTAAACATGTCCACCAGAAAATCGAGGCACTTCTCAGCAAAAGAGGGTGACGACTGGGCCAGCATGCAGAGCGCCTCCACAGCAGCAATGCGCACCTCTAGACAAAAGGACAAATAAAATTGTGCATCACGTTAAGAGCCATGGGAAAAAACCCAAGGAGAATGCCTTCTCATTCAGATTTGTTTTCTGCTCTCCACTCCTCTCACTGTATAAACTCTGTCTGAAAGATTCCCCTCCGTGCCCACAGGTCAGCTTCCATCTTCACTTTAACCTAAGAACAAGAATCTTAATGTCAGAGAGGTTAAGGTTTAGATCCTGACTCTGAAGACAGGGTCAAGTCGAGTCACACTTCTGTCTCCATGAATTGAATTTCTTGAAAATTAGTTCTTATGTATCTTAGTTTTACAACCACAGTAAAGTACTTTCTTTTTTAAAAAGGCACTTTTTAAATAATATTATTAAGAGTAAAACAGGCTAGATACCATGATTTTCATTTTAGATATAAGTTCAGCAAAGTGCATTAACTTGTCTCAAAGTGAGTAAAAGCAGAGATAAGACTAGAACCCAGGTCTGTTGATTACACAGACAAGCATCATACAGCGGTTAAGGGCACATGCTCTGGAATGACAGAGGTAACACAGTGAATTGTGAGGAGTAATCCCTCCACAAACTTGCAGGTGATTTGAATAAGTAACATAACTTCCTAGCACCTCAATTTTCTCACCTGTTCAAAGGAGATAATACTCATTTCCTTACAGAGCAGGAAGGGTGACTAAATGACATTGAAAGTAAAGCACATAGCACACTGCCTGGCATATGCTAGAAGCTCAATAAATACTAGCCACAGAAAGGTCTTAAAAGCACCTTGAAAACAGAGGCATGTCTTCTACCTCTCTGTGTGCTCAGTAGTGAAGCTACTAACTCTAGGGAGCCCTTGGTTCGTTCACCAATGTTTCCTGAGCATGTACTACGGGGCAGGCAGGCTCTGTGCTAGACGCTGGGACACAGATGAGAGATGAGTAAGCTACAGACGGTGCTCGCAAGACTTTATAAATGCTTGTTTTGTTCCAGTGGTTCCCCCATGGTTCTGCAACACAATGTACAGTTTCAAAAAAGAAAAGAAAAACAATGAAATTGTAGTTAAAATTCACTAATATAATTTGTTTTGTGTAAGAAATTTTTATAGACACTTCGAAAGCAGAGTTACTACATTAAAAGGAGATGACTCAGGTTTTTCTGGTAGTTATGAATTCCTCCTTTTAATCAGAAGGGAAGAATCTGCTCCACTTCACAATAATGTAATTTAAACATGAAACTGCTAATTACAAAGGAAGGGAGAAATGGACCCAAATGTGTTAACTGCTGGCTTTTCTTCCCAGGGCTTTATCTATTACAGCACACAGATTCATGTGTAACTCTTGGAACTCTATCGAAGGCTCACAGAGAAACTCCAATCAGCGTGAGATAATCCCTATGACCTGAGAGGGTAACATTCCAAACAGAAACAAAGAAATTCGGTGTTTTACTTTGTTTGTACTGCCTGCCCACGGGCAGGTATATCAGCAATTCCTACTGGACTTTTTGGGATGCTCAAAGTACATTACAGTCTCCTTAGGGTCCAGGGCAGAGAAAAGGGATTTGCTACTGGTGGGGGAAAACACTGTTCCTCTGGTGTCGCAGCAAGTGTAATCAGATCCTGGCTCTGCGACTCACTGGCTGTGTGCTCAATACCTACGCTACAAAGACCAACGAGAATAAGACTGCTCTGAGAGCCTACCTGCAGGAATAATTACTTGCACTGCGGCACGATGAATGGTAGAATGGAAAAGCACAGGGATATAAGAAAATGCGGAAGAGGGACAAAAACCCACTCAACAGGATCAGAAGCAGTTTTCTGGAACAAGTGATACCTAAAACAATGCCTGAAGGAGCTGCTGGGCCAAAAGAAAGAAAAAGACCTTCCTAGGCAGAGGAACCACATGTACAAAGGCCCAGAAGTGAGGGAGGAAATGTAACAACTAGAGGATTAAAAGTACAGGTGATACTCCAGACTACAGCCAATGAAATAATCTACTTACTTTCCACAGCTCCTTTAATTACACCCTAGTGACAAACTGAAAAAATGTTGGATCTAAACCACACAAACATTAATAGTGATGAAATTCAACTGTAGAAACTAAAGAAAGTTGGGAGGGGGGTATAAGAGAACTAAATATTAATGGAAAAAATATATAATAAAGATTATATACTTAAAAAGAAACTAAACAAAGCAAAAATGCTAGTAGAAAGAAAATAGATTCCAGTTACTTAAGATAAAACAGGTTTTAATAACTGAAATTATCTAATACTTTTCAATTATAACTCATTTATCAAGTTCACAGAGAACAAAAAGCAGAAGTGTTAATAACTTTACTAATGTTTACACATACAAAAAACCTTACAGCAAATTGTATAGAATAACCCAATTCTTATACCTACTAATAGAGTATTGTCTTTCAAAAACAATTTTCTTGCCCTTCTAAGAAGCAGTCCTATTGTGCGGTAATTTTTATAGACACTTTAAAGGCCTAAGTTCTAATTCTCTGACACAAATTTACTATAAAATGTGGGCAATCAACAGCATCTCCCCAGGTCGCTGAAAACGAGGAGACTGGAGTCAGTCATCTCAAAGCGCCAACATTCTGTGATCCACGTGAGGTGGACACCATCGTATCAAAAGAGCTTTGCAGGACTTCTATTACGGGCTAAGATGTTGTGACATGGGCCAGATTTATCCCTCTGTACGAAATAATAGTATTCAACACCTTAGGCATCAGGCGATAAAGAGTAGTGATCACTGAGAGATGGGAAATAGAGGTGAGTTCTACGGTTATACGTTTATTGTCTGGAGAAAGTTTCCAGGTTGTGGGTCTCCTGAGTTGAGAAGATAGAGCTGAGGGTCTGGAAAGGCCAATGTGGCTAAAATTCATAGGGCAAAGCACCAGAAAGGAGAGAACTGCACAGAGACAGTGACCCTGAGAGACCTACAGAAGGAGCTCCTCAAGGTGAAGGCTGAGCTCTGACCTATGAAGAAATAATCCATGGTCTGAGAAAGAACCACTCAACAGGACTAGAGGGAACAATCTCCAAAGCACACACGTGGTCTACAATTGTTTTTTCAGAAGAGTTTGTTTCAGTAGTGGACAAAAATAAGCCCTAGCTGTTTGGGTCTGAACCTGAAATAACTGCATCCCAGAACAAAGCCCAAGAATATGTATAGTAATATGATTATGTTCTGCCTCCAATAAAGTAAGGTTCACAATGGTTAGCATCCAATTGAAAATTAACAGGCATGCATGGAAGCACGAAAATATCATCCATAATGAAGGACAAAAATCAATCAACCAAAACCAACCCAGAAATCACTCACAGAATTTCTAGGGATGAAAAACTACGTCTGAGATGAAAATACATCGAATGGGATTAACAGCAACTTAGACATTGCAGAAAAAAAGATTAGTGAACTCCAAGACAAAGCAATAAATATACAAAATGAAACAAAGAGAAAAAAGACTAAGAGAAAAAGAGAAAATAGAGCACCAGTCAACTGCAGGACAACCTCAGTAACCTAATATATGTGTAATTGGAGCCTGGGGCCAGAAAACTATTTAAAGAAATAATGACCAAGGACTGTTCATAGTTCCAAGAAGCTCAACAAATTTCAAGCATAAGAAACATAAAGAAAATTAAACCAAGACACATCAAAATTAAATCATTTAAAACCAGTGATAATAAGAAAATCTTAAAAGCATCTAAAGACATATCATGTACACAAGAACAAAATTTTTTTTTAAATGACAGCAGACTTCTCAACAGAAACAATACAAATGAAAAACTATGGGATACCTTTAAAACACTAAAAAACAAACAAACAAACAAACAAAAAAACCCTATTAATCTAGAATTCAATTGCCAGGGAATATATCTTTCAAAAATGAAGTCGTAATGTTCTTTGTTAGTCGAACAAAGGCTTTGAGGTCAGACATACCTGGGTTTAAATCTTGCTTCCATCTCATACCAGTGGGGTGACTAATAACAAGTTATTATTGTTATCAGTATCAATAATATCCATTTTAACTACCAATATATTAAGTGTTTACTGTAATGGGTCATGTACTGTGCCAAGTGTTTTATGTATATATAATCTCATTTAATTCTCTCTATTCAGAAATGCTTACTAC
Organism: Micronycteris hirsuta; assembly: GCA_004026765.1. Lineage (NCBI taxonomy): Eukaryota > Metazoa > Chordata > Mammalia > Chiroptera > Phyllostomidae > Micronycteris > Micronycteris hirsuta. The sequence continues at coordinate 46,098 of PVJI01011743.1, forward strand.
TAGGCTTGTTTTATTAAAATGTTGCAATCTGAACCCAGATTGACTGAACTCAAAGTCCATGCTCTTAACCACTCTATTATATATAACCTGGACCTCAACCTCATCTGTTTGTAAAATTAAAATAACAGTAGGTACATTTGTGACTCTGAAGACTAAATGAGACGATGTGTGTATATCAATCAGTACAATCCCTTACATGTAGCAGTCACTCAGTAAGGGACTCTGTTATTATGCAGTCATACTTACCATACATTTCATCTTCCAATCCATGAACAAAGGCTCCACAAGCTCCTGACTCGATCAAGTTCACAGCCCCAGTGTCTATTTCTTCCTTGGGAGCATCATCTCCCCACTTCCTGCCACTGGAAAACTCCCCTGAACTGTAAAGTTCCTTGGCACGCTCATGTGCAGTGCGTTTCCTCTGCAGAGGACAAGAACAATTACCACTTGCAAGGAGGTTCAGAAGGAACAAGATGCACCCTGAGAACAGGACATAAGACTGCTCTCTCAGAGTTAAACTTCCAAAAAAATAATAAACTCAATAATCAGAGCAGAGAAATGCAAATTCAACTTAAAAACCAAAGATTGCAGACAGTAACCTTGTTAGGTATCATAACCTTATTGAAGATAGGGAAAGAATGTGTTGATCAGACAGGTGCTCCTGTTTGCAATGACAACACAGGAAAGGAAGAACCAGAGAGTAAACGACCGCAGTGTCCCTCCAAACACCATCCTGGGCAGAAATACACTGTTCCTACAAAAGAACTGTTTACAGCTCCATTAGAACTAAGTTTCTATTTGACAACCCTGTGCTCTATTCGAGCAACACCGTGCTCCCAAGTACCCTTCTAGTAAATTCATTTTCTGCACAGAATGCCTAATGGGAAATATACTGGTTAGCTACAGTAAATATCCAGTCCACTTGACAATTACGACTCATCATAAATGAGCACTTTATACATCTACTTCTTATGAACATTCTTCTTGGTGAGAATCCACATCCTCATGGCTGATCATCTGAAAGGCACTGATGAATTACAGTACCTGAGCCTACAGGATGTGGGTCAGACACAGCAGTAAGTTTGTATCTTGTGACGTGTCTGAGGATCACCAATCCCTCACCATCCACCATGAGAATATCCTCCTTTACACTTCAATCCAGGTATACACAAAGAACACTTCATCAATCACCTACCTCAAATGAAGGCATGCCCATCTGGAATATCATATGGCAGTATTTCATATCAACTCCTCAACCATTCCTTAGAATTTATCTTATCCTACCAAATAACTCAAAGAAGAAAAGATCTAATATGCATGAAGATCATCTTCTTTACATAATTTATTCCAATGGAAAAATTAGGAGAATCTAAGTGTATAATAAAGAGCTAAACAATGATGGCAAATTTACTTAACAGAATATTATGAAATCAGTAAAAATGCTAAGTATAAAGTTGGCAATATGGGAAAAAAAGCATATGATATATGGGCAAATGTAAAAAGCAGACTACAAAACTAAAATGTAGATTATAAAACTATCTGCATACAATATTTAACACATACAAAAAAAAGAGCTGGGCCCTGGCTGGTGTAGCTCAGTGGATTGAGCACAGGCTGGGAACCAAAGGGTCCCGGTTCGATTCCCAGTCAGGGCACATGCCTGGGTTGCAGGCCAGGTCCCCAGTGAGGCCATGTGAGAGGCAACCATACATTGATGCTTCTCCCTCTCTTTCTCCTCGCCTTCTCCTCTCTCTAAAAATAAATAAATAAAATCTTTAAAAAAAAAAAAAAAAGAGCTGGAAAGAAATACACCAAAATGGCAAAAGTCATTGTATTAGAAGAATGGCAAAGTGGGTATATTTTTTTCCCTTTTCCTTCTACTTATCAAAGTTCTATACATTTTTATTATTGGTTTTATAATTAAAAAATTAAGATATCGACAGTGAATGTACATATCATATTCTCAAACTCATATTTAATCCTGGCAACGACATCAGAGAACTATTACAGTAAAAGGTTAAAGGCAATCCATAAGAGGCACTTTGCTACTGTGCAAGGAAAAATTTATTCACTCCTCTATGGGAACTGCCATTGGAAACAAGTTCTAAGATGTCACAATCCAAAAAATAAGACCAGACGTATGTAATTTCTAACAAACAGAAAATTAATACAGGCTCTTCTTTGTAAAACACAACTTGTACAAAGTATTTCATTATAATAATTTAAAATTTAATGAAGTAACTTGTAATTTGGTTCAAGTTACTAAGATTTTAAATTAAAATGTAATCTAATCACCCAACATTAATTTAACAAATGCATGGGCTGCAAAATTAAATCAGCATCAACTTGGCATATGTTTGCACAGTGACGGTGGTTACAGAAACCCAGTTTAAACAACAAAGAATTCAAGTTACCCTCAGATCTGACATCAGCTTCTTGTCAAGTGTCTGCTCCAAGAAATGAGAACTGACTTGCTCCATAGAGCCCTGTAAAAACAAACAATCCAGAACAAATTGAACATCTTTTAAGACCTGAACATTATCTTAATAATCAAAGTTTGCAGCCAACTTAACTGTGTGAAGGTAACATTATTCTTGATACTAAAGGTGTCTATGGGTTCAGAATCATTAGGAAAATAATAAAAACATTAGCAGCAGCAGCAGCTAGCACCTAAATAGAGCTTATTGTGTCATGTACTTTTCTAAGTGCTTTATACATACATTGACTCATTTAGTCCCCTTCCAAAGTAAATACTATTATTAGTTCCACTTTAAATATGGGGGAAAAGAAGGTACAAAAAGATTAAGTAACTCATTCAAGGTCACAAGGAGTGTAAATTACAGAGGTGGACTATAAACCTAGGTCCAGAATCCTTTGCTTTAACTCTTCACTGTCTCTCCATTCCCTTTCATTTTGCTCTTTCCATTCATTTGTTCATTTATTCACTCTTTCAATAAAACAAATATTTATTTAGTAACCATTCAATTATATGCCTACAGATACCAGGAGCAAGAATACAAAAACTAAGACTTCAATTTTATACTCAATGACCTCAGACTAGTAACGGAAACTGACAAGAGACAATTCCATTATGGTATGAATTGCAACACACATTTATACAGGGCACTGTGGGAACTCAGAAAACAAGCAGTAAGGGGTGATGGCAGGGAGAATTGGAAATCACAAGTGCAAATGCATGAAGTGAGAATGTCATGTGGGAATCATCAAGTGGTTCTATGAAGAGAACACAAGATGTGGGTCCTGAAAACAGGCAGTGAGTACATATAGGTAGGGCTAAGATTATAAAAGGCCTGTTTGCCAAAGGCATTTACCTTGTGGATAATAACTAGATAATCTCTGTCAAATATTTAATGAGCTCAATGATGTACAAAATATTTCATTTATATTTTAAACTGTATTCCCCATCATCCCATGAAGAACATACATGGTACTCATTTTTTAGATGAGAAATTGAGGCCGAGAGATTTGGTAACTTGCTCTTTTCAAATAAGGGAGAAATAGAGATTTACACCTCATAAACATCATCTTGGCAGCAATGTGGCTAATGGACCAAAAGGAATCGAAAAGCAGCAGAGACCAGTTTAGAGGCTATTAAAGCAAGTCCTAGACATTTTAAGGAATATTTTGGAGACCTTCTCTAATTCCCAAGTTAGAAATGTTTAAAAAGGCTCAGACTTTTTCTCCAAGCACCTTTTCCACGGAAAGTTACCTGTTCTTTGGGAATAGCCCCACCCACGTTAACACCTTTCTGGCAACTCTAGGAGAGCAGCAGTTGTACTGTTTTGACTGTACAGCAGTTGTACTGTTTTGTACTGTTTTAAGGAGTCAAAAACGCTTTTTCTTATCCCTACACAGTACAGCTGGTGGCCTTGTATGTTACACAGACCTGAGTCAATACGAGATCTAACATTAATTTTTTAAATCCAAAACATCAACTTTATGAATAAGAACTATAAATTTTTTAAAAGCTCCTCACTTTCTCTCGTTTTAGCACCAGTGTTAACATCTGGCTTTTTAAGGGGCACTTTCTTTTTCCTACAAAGAAAGTTTTAATGACTTCTCACTATATTACTCAATACACAGTTTCAATGCCCTTCAATGCTTTCAGCTAAACTCGCTCTCAACACAGTTGGCAAAGAGGAGGTACTATTAAATTCTGGCCTTACAAATTTAGATGCCATTATTTGTAACAAATTTCCAGTGTTACCTAAGAAAAGCCAAAGCTTTCCATTTCAAATCCACAAATACCAAGAGCCCTACATAACAGTAATCTACTTGAAAAATAGTCAGACCCTGAACTGGTACAGGCCTAGCAGAAATAAAGAAGGGGTAGATCTGAGTACATTCACAGTTTGTCAAGAAGGCAGAACTGATCATAGCTGATGACTCAGGGGATATGGGACACAGAACGAGAATTCCGAATACCTCTGGGTTCATGACTACGTAGACCATTAATCATTCATGAAAGCACAGGAAGAGCAGATTTGAAGCAAAAAGATATAAAATATATCTCAGCAATAATAAAAACATCTATAGTTTCCGGCCACCACCTCCAAGGCCGGGCCACCCCCAGGTTCCCAGCGCCACCTCCGCAGCCCGTACTGCAATGATGGTGGAGGGCAGCGAGTCTCTGGATGATCAGGACACGGATGGGATAGACAGGGATAATGAGGAGGAGACGGAACATTCCAAAGGAAGTCTCAGAGGCAATTTGGGTGCCGAAAAAGAAGAAAAAGAGAAAAAATGAGGAAACCAAATTCCAGAGGCACCCAGTCAGACACTGCATCTGATTCCCAGGACATTAAGCCTTAACAGCCATCAAAAAAATCCTGCCATTCCGATGCATAATTGCAGGACATCCAGAAAGCGACTGTGCTGTTAATGGCATTTGAGGGCCCCACCAGGAACGTTGATGAGGCTGCCAAACACAGATACCAGTTTGGGACACATAGCCAGTACCCAAATTAAATTAAGTAGTAATATCTCATTGCACAATTGAAGCAGATAAAGTCAATGTGTGTCAAGAACCACACTCCCTTCCACAGGGTTTTATGTGGGACACTTCAGATTTGGGTAATGCTGAAGTGCTCAAGGGGCTGCACACCTTGTTCAATGAGAATTATGTAGAGGACGACATGTTCTGGTTTGACTATTCGTCCGAGCACCTGCTTGGGGCTCTGCATCCCCAAGGCTGGTTTCTTCAGTGGCACTGTGGGGCCACAGTGTCTTCAAATAAGAAATCAGTAGGATTCATAAATACCATCCCAGAAACCATTGGGATTTACGACAGGATAAATGTGTTGCATTTTTGCTCTGGGTCTAGAAAATCAAAGATCCCATTGTGAAAGTCAAAGATCTAATGAATAATAGTGTGAAGACAGTTGAAATCAACTTTGTGTTCATAAGAAATTGAGATCAAAACAAGAAGCCCAGTGTTAATTTGAGAAATCACTAGAAGAGCGGAACTGGAAGGGATTTTCCAGGCCGTGTATACCACAGACTGCCTCTTCCTAATGCAGTGCCATGTGCAGAGACTGGCATTGATCACTAAACCCCCCAATACTGGTAGAAGTGAACTTTTCCCACTTGAGTAGAAACACAACTTTACAGAGAACAATAAGGCTGTACAGATTTCTGGACGTGAAAAGACTCTGGGCTTGAGATGGATGGAACCAAGAGATATCAAAGCAGTTTGAGAATTAACCAACAGTCACTTGAATAGGTTTCATCTGGCCTCGGTGATGGGTGAAAAGAAAGCAGCCTACTGGTTTCTCCCCCATGAGCATAGTATTGACACATTTGTAGCACAGAACTCCAGGGGTAAACTGACTTCCTAAGCTTCTGTACACTTCCCTCCACAGTCACGCACCACCCTGCTCACAAGAGCCTCAAAGCTGCCTACTCCTTCCACAACATACACACCAAGATGCTCCTGGCAGACTTTATGAATGGTGCGCTCATTATAACTCAACTGAATGGATTTGGTGTACTCAATGCATTAGGTTTGATAGAAAATAAGACACTCTTGAAAAACCTCAAGTTTGGTATAGGAGATGGCAATTTACATATTATTATACAACTGGAAGTGTGAAGGAACAGATTCTGAAAAGGCTGAACTTGTACTACAATAGGTGGATATTTCCATTTCTAGAACTCGGACACCGTCATTCGTGAATTTTCTATTTAATGATTCCAGGAACTGTCATTCCAAAGAAGAACAAAAGCACAACTGAAGTGAACTCAGTGCAGTTGGTAACAATCAGAGAAGATGAAAAATATCCATGTGACCAATACTATCCATTTCTGGGTAGAATGTAACGTTCTTCCCTTTTTTCACTGTTAAGAGGATAAAAAGGTACAAAGAGCACATTCCTTGAATTTTCAAACTTTTGGCTGCCTCTTAATAAGGAGAAGATTTTCTTATAGAAAAGACTTTTGTTTAATGGCTGGAACAAAAGTGAAAGAATGACGCAAGAAAAATCTCTGCTATTATGTGGAGATAAATTGCTGCTTGATCATTTCTTAAGTGGTACTCTGTCCATGTGACAGAATGAAGTATCCATTTGGAATAGTTTTCCTCATATCACCTTCCAGGCTACCAGTGGGAACACTTCTGGAATCAGCACTTCCATAACTCAGTGATGAGTGGTGGATGTTTACGTGCACAGCAAGATAACAAACTGATGACTAGTACATTTCTTCCTTCAAAAGCAAAGTTTTGTGCAAACAAGAAGTGTGTTCTCTGAAAGAGTATGCATGCACCCATGACTGACGTAGACTTCGCTGCTGCTGCACAAACTCGTTTCTTCTCAGAACAGCAAGAACATGTGAGGGAAAAAAATTGAAAGCACTAAAGTGAAACAAAATGCCCGTAGAATTTATTAGTGCTACCAGGAATACTGGTAGTCTGAATGTTATTACTTACACAGAATTGCACATATCCCTTTACAGCGACTTTATCAAAATAATGGCAAATGTCTTATTTACAAAAGAGCATTCATAGTTTTGTTATGGGTGGTGTTTTTATATAGAATTTGAAAAACCTGTGTGTGTATCTATATTACCTATCATCTATCTATCTATCTATCTATCTATCTATCTATCTAATCTCCAACAGTCCCAGGGGAAAAAAGATGCTAAACGAGCTCACATAAACTGGCTTTGTCTCGGTCTTCCAGCCAAGATGGAGGCGTAGGTAGCCACACTGTGCCTCCTCGCACAACCAAAAGAGGAAAAACAACAATTTAAAAAAACAAAACAGCCAGATCTGACAGAAAAATGAACTGAGTAGAAGTCCGACCACCAAGGAGTTAAAGAAGACAGGTTCATCCAGACCAGTAAGCAGGGCGGAGCCGGGTGGAGAGCACTCGGCAAGACGTGGTTTGTGGAGCGGTACCAGCAGCGCTCCAGCTGCCCAGAGAGGCCCATGGGGGCGCGCCTGGCCAAAATGCGGAGGGCGCACTCGGCGAAACCGGGGCTGAGACTGGTGGACTGGGCGGTCCCTCATTCTTGCGCAGATAAACCGGGTGAAAAAGCTGGGTAGCAGGGAAATAAAGCCTCAAACCACCAAGTGAAAACATCTGCGGGGGTAGAGGTGGCAGTGGGAGGAACCCCCGGCCTCACAGGAGAGTTCGTTGGAGAGGCCCACAGGGACTTGGAACTGTGCAGGCCCGTCCACTCACCCCGGAGCCAGCAAAGAAGGGCCCAACTTGCTTGTGGGTAGCTGGAGAAGTGTGGAGAACAGAGCAGGCGCCATTGTTCTTGGGCCCCGCCCCCACAGACAGTATCACAACACAACGAAGTGGGTTACCCTGCCCTGGTGAACATCTAAGGCTCCGCCCCTTAAAGTAACAGGCGCACCGAGAAAATGAAATGACCCAAATGAAGGAACGAATCAAAGCTCCAGAAAAAATACAACTAAGTGATGAAGAGATAGCCAACCTATCAGATGCACAGTTCAAAACACTGGTAATCAGGATGCTCACAGGATTGGTTGAATTTGGTCACAAATTACATGAAAAAATGAAGAATACACTAAATGAAATGAGGGAAAATGTGCAGAGAACCAATAGGGATGGGAAGGAAACTGGGACTCAAATCAATGGAGTGGACCAGCAGAAAGAAAAAAACATCCAAACAGAAAAGAATGAAGAAACAAGAGTTCAAAAAACCGAGGAGAGGCTTAGGAACCTCCAGGACATCTTTAAATGTCCCCACATCCGAGTCATAGGGGTGCCAGAAGGAGAAGAGGAAGACCAAGGGATTGAAAAAGTATTTCAACAAATAATGAAGGAGAACTTCCCCAAGCTGGTGAAGGAAATAGATTTTCAGGAAGTCCAGGAAACTCAGAAAGTCCCAAAGAAGTTGGACCCAAAGAGGAACACACCAAGACACATCATAATTACATTACCCAAGGTTAAAAATAAGGAGAGAATCTTAGAAGCAGCAAGAGAAAAGGAGACAGTTACCTACAAAGGAATTCCCATAAGACTGTCAGCTGATTTCTCAAAAGAGACCTTGCAGGCAAGAAGGGGCTGGAGAGAAGTATTCCAAGTCATGAAAGGCAAGGACCTACATCCAAGAATACTCTATCCAGCAAAGCTATCATTTAGAAT
>PVJI01011744.1:0-54819 GCA_004026765.1 Micronycteris hirsuta
CTACCAAATTGAGGACACAAAGAAATAAGGACCAAATGAAAGAACAGAACAAAACTCCAGGAAAAGAAGTAAACAAAATGGAGACAAGCAATCTATCAGATGCAAACTTTAAAACACTGGTTATTAGGATTCTCAAGGAACTCACTGGGTACTTCAACAGCATAAAAAAGACCCAGTCAAAAATGAAGGTTACACTAAGTGAAATAAAGAAAAATTTACAGGCAATCAACAGTGGAGTGGATGCTGCTGAGGATCAAATCAATAATTTGGAACATAGGGAACAAAAATTCAATCAAAACACCAGCAAGAACAAAGAATTTAAAAAAAAATGAAGATAGGCTAAGGAGCCTCTCAGACAACTTCAAACATACCACCATTCGAACCATAGAGGTGCTGGAAGGAGAAGAGAGCAAGAAATTGAAAATCTATTTGAAAATATAATGAAAGAAAACTTCCCTAATTTGGTGAAGGAAATAGACATGCAAGTCCAGGAAGCACAGAGAGTCCCAAACAAGATGGACGCAAAGAGGCCCACTCCAAGACACATCATAATTAAAATGCCAAAGGTTAAAGATAAAGGGAAAATCATAAAAGCAGCAAGAGAGAAGGAGAGTTACCTATAAAGGAGTTCCCATAAGACTGTCGGCTGATTTCTCAAAAGAAACCTTGCAAGCTAGAAGGGGCTGGCAAGAAGTATTCAAAAGGATGAAAAGCAAGGACCTACAACCAAGATTACTCTGTCCAGCAAAGCTATCATTTAGAATGGAAGGCAGATAAAGTGCTTCCCAGACAAAGTCAAGCTAAAGGAGTTCATCATCGCCAAACCATTATTATATGAAATGTTAAAGGGACTTATTTAAGAAAGAAAAAGATCAAAACTATGAACATTAAAAAATGGCAATGAAGTCACAACTATCAACAGTTGAATCTGAAAAACAAACTTAAGCAGATAAGCAGGACAGAAACAGAATCATAGATATGGAGATCATTTTGGAGGGTTATCAGTTGGGAGGGCGAAGAGGGAGAATGGGAGGAAAGATACAGGGATTAAGAAGTACAAATGGTGGGTGCAAATAGACAGGGGGATGTTAAGAACAGTATAGGCAATGCAGAAGCCAAAAAAGTTATATGCAAGACTCATGGACATGAACTAAAGGGAGGATTGTTGGAGGGAATGGGGTACTGGGTAGAGGGACAAAGAAGGAAAAATTGGGACAACTGTAATAGCATAACCAATAAAATATTTTTTAAAAATTTTAAAAAGAAAAAGTCGATAGGAAAATGACTGCAAAAATTAATGTCTAATGTTTATGAAATGGAAAAATTCAGGAGAGTATAAAATTCTCCTGACACAGCTCTTTTTTAATACTTTATCACTTAAGCAAAGCTTTTACCTCCCTAAAAACAAATTAATCAAAATAGGCTACATGTCACCAGTTAAGAAAGAAGACATGCTCCACCCTACAAACTCTGAGACTTTAGTAAAAAGAATGTAAGGAATCTAATGAAATCGAAACAAAGGAATTGATAAAGTAAACAGCACAGACTTCTCAAGCTATCTTCAGATTCTAGCTTATAAATTCCCTACCTTCATAACTTGTCCAAGATTATGAAGATACACACACACACACACACACACACACACGCACACACCCCTGTGGTTAATATTCTCTCCCATTTCATAGCTTGGGAATACACGGCATAAATACAACATATACTTTTCCCTCAGCTTTTCCCTCAAATATGCTGTTTTCTCAGTCAACAAGTTCTTAAACTGCTACGTTTAGTTCCTTTCAGTGGGGAGAAGATACTAACCTTTTTTATTTGTGACTATATTATTTCAGAAAAGAATTAAGTTAAATAAACACATACCTCATTTCATTTTTAAAACCAGACTTTAGAAGTTTCAAACCATTTACAATAACTAGAAATTAATTTTCTTAGGATGATTCAACCATAAATAAAAAGTTAAGTTTTGGATATTCTGTATTTGTAAGAGCAATAAATATTTCTGTAGAACTATCCAGTAAAATTATAAATTTGCATCGGGAACTGAGAAGACAGATCCAACACATTTAAGTAGCAGAGAAGTGACATAAAGCTATAAAACTCACTCACTTGTACTCTAATTAATTACATTCTTTAGCATTACTTGTACAAATTGTCATCAGGGTGTCCTGTGCTTCTTTTTTAAGACTGATCTAGACTTGCAACTTAGTGTTTTATGCACGTGTATGTGTGTGTATACATGTACACACACTCTGCTTCCTTAGCTATAGTTTAAATTAGAAGTCACTTCCCTCCTTTCTTTATAACTGCTACTCTTATGAACATGGTCATTAAATTAATGAATTAACCAGTAGCTACCTGGTCAAGTTACACAATGATCCAGTATCAAAGCCAGGAGATCTATACATTTCTGACTGCCTAAATTTCCACAAATACACAATAGTATTAATCCATCTAACTTATGAAAGAAGCAAAGTAGTACAGACCCCTCAGGAACAAATTTAACAGTGAAATACTCTGAAAATTGTACATATGAAAATTAATGTAAAAAATCCTCAAAATCCTATGGCTTGTGTTTTTTTTTTTTTTTAGATTTTATTTATTTTTAGAGAGAGGGGGAGGGAGGAGACAGAGAGGGAGAGAAACAGCAATGTATGGTTGCCTCTCACATGGCCCTCACTGGGGACCTGGCCCGCAACCCAGGCATGCGCCCTGACCGGGAATCGAACCAGCAACCCCAGCCGGTGCTCAATCCACTGAGCTACACCAGCCAGGGCCCGTGGCTTGTGTTTCAATGTGATGGATAACAACACATTCAGGGGAAAAGGTAGATTAAATAAATTATTAAATTTTAGACTATAAAAATCACACAGAATAAAACAATGAAAATCATGGTCTAACAAACTGAAATAAACTAATCATGCTAACTCTGTATTAATATATTTAGTGCTCAGGAAATAAGAAAAAGCCACAGACCAAGAATCAGCAGTTACCTTACTTACCAAATGGGAATCAAAGATTCAAAGCCTAAGGCTTGTCCTGCTGAAGAGGTGCTGGGTGTGGGGCAGGGACAGTTAAGGTCATGTAGGAGAGACCTTTTCACAATTGAGAGGCTATCTATCTATAAACAGTCACCTGAAGCATTAGTAGAAGCATAAACTGGGGCTCTTTTAGGAAGTTTCTTCACTGTTTAAAATTTATCCTGTAGTGGCGGAAAAACTAAGAAAATTAAGTTGCTAATTTTTAAAATTCAAATCCAAGCTACCAATTATTGCACTATTTATATCTACAGAACCAAAAATCTTATTAAGGAGATAAACAATGTCCTAATTTCCTTTTTAAAAATAAAGAATATTAACATATTTAAAGCTATGACTCAGTAACAGCTAAAAAAGAAAAACAATGAAAATATTATCAAAAACAAAACAAAAAAGCCACTGCTTAAATAAATCCAATACTCCAATTTGCAGAGAGAAATGATCAAAGTCAAGAAAATAAAATTATGACTTAATTTTACATACACGACATAACTCACATGTTCTTTGTTAATCATGTACCACGAGAGTCAGACATTCAGCAAAACATGTCATTAAGTACAAAATAACCCCACACATAACAAATATTCTTTTCTTTCTATAGTTATTCATTAAATCTAGGCAAATCGATCAATTTCTCTACATCAAGCCGTTAGTTCTACCTTTTCTTTGAATACATCACTCAAGAAGTAAATAACAAGTGAAAGCAAAAGTCATCACTTCAGCTCCGAGGTCACAGAGTGATTCCTTCAAAGGTGACGGGGGAAGAGCACTGACGTGAGAAGTCATCAGTGACTAGTACCGTTTATACACCATGAAGGTTTACACAGTAGGGTTAGTATGAGAAGCGTTACAACTCTGAAATGGCACTTTCCATTTTTCACCCTGGAAAAAATTCAAATAGTCCTGACCAGTATTAGAAACTTATAAAATTAGGCAAAGCAGTTATCACTATTATTTATAACAATTCCCTCTCACCACCACGATAAAACCAAACCAAACCAAAGGAACAGCTGAGGTTAGCTGATCTGTTCAGGAGTGAAGCGGTAAAACAAGGTAAAGCACTCAGGTCTCTAATCTTTGGTCCTCTGACACCCAGCCTCACCTGCAGTCTCCCCAGGACTGCACCCACTCAGGCCCGTCGTATCCTGCCCTGCTCCCCTCCCCCACGAGTTTTCACAAGGAAACTATTAGCAGCAGAAAAATAAAGAGGACACTTTACACCCGCCTAAGCAAAATCAAGGTCTGGAGACTGTCCTATTTAGCAAAGCTAATTCTTCTGGGGATCCTATGAAAGTCACCTTAAGAGTTCATTCACCTTTTGCACCCTCTGCTGAGCACTATGCTAAATCTCACGAGAGGAGAAGTCTGATAGAACCACAGGACCTTGACCATGTTCCCTGCCCATCGTGAGGAGCACCCATGATATCCCCCTTCCACTTCTGTGATTCTAATGCCATTAAAAGCTGTTTTTTAAAGGCAATTCAAAGTCAAATTTTAAGAATGTAAACATTTTTTTAGGTAAATAAGGGGGGAAAGTCCTATTATTATGTAGGAAGAATAAACATCTGTGAATGTTCCACAGATCTCAAAGTGAGTGACAGGAAGGAACTGTCTTTGAAAACAAAGAAGTAATTTATCAGGCCAATACATTCATTGTAAAGACACTAAAGTCAAATTAAATAAAACCAACAAGAGACAAAGCAATGTCCTAGTTTTGTGCACTGGGAGATGAGGCTTCACTGAACACTAATTATATCTGGTTGGAAAGGAAGCGAGTATGTTCCGTTTTAAATGTTTTTTTTTTTTTTTTTTTTTTTAAAACAAGAACGTTTTAAAGAACAAAGCATTTTGAATTATTTTCCCAAATTAAACTTAGGAGTTAAAGAAGGTCATGCAAGTAATTTTTTCCCGAATGTGTCCTGGGTAACAAAGACGAAGGTATAGGCTGGAGATACATTTAAAATACCTAGTTCTGTAGTTGTGGGCTTTCCAACATGCCTCAGAAGCTGGGGTTCTAAACACAAAGCATAAAAACACATATGCAAGTCTGCAGCATCTGGGGTGCTCACAGTGGGGAATGGAAAGTACTTTCAGGAAACTGTCAAAATCACATATTTTAGTTATTTATCCTTGTGTCTTCATTGCATTTTTTAAACTTCTAGTCAGTTCTATTTCCAAGAGTCTCCTTTGAGACTCTGCTCTTGAAACAAAGCTTCACTCTAAGAATAAAGGTATAAAACATGAAAATATTATTCTGAAAGCCGACTATTTTATTACGGTGACATTAGTACATCCTAAGCACATGTGCAGTGTACGCCCTGTTTAGAGAGAGTCACAGCTCGATGTGGTAACTGACAGTGAAGGCACATGACAGGGTAGAAAGACGGTACACCGAGGGGAAGGTGAGATCCTAAGGGCGTTACGTGTCACAGGCACTCAAAGCTCAGTCCCAGAATTGAGCTGGGCTTGGTTTAACACATACCTGCTTTTCTCTCTTTATTTTATTTATTTTTAATCTTTAAGTTGTTTCACACTCAGTCTGGCTGCAGCACTGTTTTTCCTTCAGTCTCTGATTCTTAGGAAACAAAGCATGCTGTGGTGACCTTTAGGGGCAGCTCCTAGTCTCAGGACATAGAGCTCCTCTGGAGCTGACGCCCCTGCATCTTCAGCACGTGTATGCGTGCGTGCGTGTGTGCACAGGACACACACGCCAGCCCCCACAGCATGTACAGGGGCTGCCGACGTAGTCATGGAGGTCCGCCGACCCATATAAGGCCTGTCCACGCTAGAAGATCTATTTGCTTTTGAAAACAATTACCCAAATTTACAGTGCTAAGCTTGTTATTTCTATGTTAATCTGATTGCTGCTTATAAATATCTAATAGAAAAGCAAGAAAATTATTAATAAAATAAAACTTTGTAATAAAATGTTTAAAAACGGGATGAAAATTTGGCAAAAGATAGAATAAAATGGAATATTGATAGTAAAAAATTACAAACTTAGTCATACACTTAACATTTTTTAAAAAATAAGAGTTGTGTTTTTTTTTTTTTTTAAGATTTTATTTATTTATTTTTAGAGAGAGGGGAAGGGAGGGAGACAGAGAGGGAGAGAAACAGCAATGTATGGTTGCCTCTCACATGGCCCTCACTGGGGACCTGGCCTGCAACCCAGGCATGTGCCCTGACTGGGAATTGAACCGGGATCCTTTGGTTCCCAGCCCGCGCTCAATCCACTGACCTACACCAGCCAGGGCTTAAAAATAAGAGTTATTATATGAGAGAAAAACACCAGAAAAGTTTGAAAAGATAAAAACATAAAGCCATCTATAACTTCATCCTTCATTTTAGCTTCTTTTCTCAGCTTAAATCCATACAAAAGCAATCTAGTTCATTTCCTCATTCATTAACTCACTCTTAATATATTGGGTTGGCCAAAAAGTCCATTACTTTTTTCCATAAAATAAGATACATTTTTAATTTTCACCAGTTAACTTTATTGATTTGGATATTCTGAGTATGTTGGCTAACTCCCGCATTGGCTTCAAGTGGGTAGAGGCCAGGGGTGCTGCTGAACATCTTCCAGTGCATAAGACAGCCCCACAGCAAAGAATTATTTGGCCAAATGTCAACAGTACCAAGAAACTTCACAAACCCCTTTTGACATCTTCAATCAGTCACAGCTCCTTCTCCATACACTACACAAATCTTTTTTCTGTGTTTCAGGTGCATTTTTACCTTCCTTGAAATAATAAAGCATACTACATTGAAAATACTGTGTATTTTCTTACATCTTCAATATTAAAATGGTTGCGCAAAAATTCACCAATTTTGATAAGCTGTTTTTTAAATGTACGCTGATATGACAGCTGCCACAATACAATCTAACAAGATTGTTTTGAATGAGGTTAAAGACAAGCACTACTAGAGCCATCTCAGGGAGCAACGTAACAGACTTTTTGCCCAACCCGATATCTGTGCCTCTCTTGCTTAATCCATGAATGTTCCTCACTGACTTTAAGATAAAGTCTATGTTCCTATCACTGCCCACCTCACTGCAGCTGCTGCCTGAACTACACTTCCCGGTGGTGAGGTAGCCGTATCTCCTTGCCCCTCTGAGTACTGTCTTCTTTGCCTAGAGCATCTTCCTCCTTCATATTCACTTCACCAGGCTTAGCCCCAGGCATCCTGCTGGCCTCTGCCTGATGAGGTGAGGGGGAGGAGGCACTGCAGATGCAGAGGGTGTCCTCTGTCAGGCACATATGTTGTTATTATTATCATGCCCACTTTACAAACAAGAATGTAGAGGATTCAAAAGGATAATTAACTTGATACAGCTAATACAGGATGGAGCTGGGATCTTAACTGAGTCTGACTGCTGTCCTTGCTCTTAATCTTGACCTGGGGTGACAAACCCCACAGGCACCAGGTAGGCTTGCATATTAAATGCAAAGTGAAGTTTTCACCTCCACAAAGAAATATGCTTAAAAAAAAAAAAACAAAACGCATGGCCCTTTAAGTTTCTTTCTTTCTATGAAGATGGATAATATGCACTTTCACCTTTTTTAATCATAAAAAACCAACAGCCCTTTCATATTACTAATTTTCCCTCTAAAATAAAAATTGGGATAATTATACTAATGCCATTTTTCTAAAGAAACTATTTATATTCTGGAAAATTTTAATGTGCCTTAGGATGAAAGTGTGACACAATAATGCCTTGCTAAGCGTGAAGAAAGAATAAAGTAGAAAAATATAAAATAATATGGAAAAGCTCACTATTCTTTTAATTTATATTGTAAAAACCAAAAACGCTATGAACAATTTGTGGTTTTTCTATTGCAATTTGAATGATCTCAAGTTTTACTTAGTGCTTCAACATTTATATGACCAGACACCAAATTCTTTTGATGAAAGGCGGTCCAGCCCTGGCTGGTGTAGCTCAGTGGATTGAGCTCGGGCTGCGAACCGAAGGGTCACAGGTTCAATTCCCAGTCAGGGCACATGCCTGGGTTGCAGGCCAGATCCCCAGTGTGGGCCATGTGAGAGGCAACCACACATTGATGTTTCTCTCCTTCTCTTTCTCCCTCCCCTCCCTTCTGTCTAAAAATAAACAAATAAAATCTTAAAAAAAAAAAAAAAAGAAAGGAGGTCCAACAGGTTCTGTAACGGCCTGAGACCTGAGCCACATAGCGTTGCTAAGAATTTGATCACCAACTGTTACAGACTATTTGGGGTTCAACTGGATTCTTTAGCAACAATTACATCGTCCTTAATTTTTACCTTAAAGGAAAGTCAAATTTCAAGTGTGGCTGAAGTATCCGATATATTTAATTCTTAATACATGTCTGCTTTAAAATAAGATCACACACAGAAACTGCCCTCTGTAGTATGTCAGCGGTAAGAAGCTCTATTACCTGATTATGTAATGTTTTAGTTTTGGTAGTAAAAGACTCCAGATGTTGACTCTGACAGCTTTTGTAGACACACGGGATTAATGTTATATACATAATAACTGGTTCTGGAACGGGGCCAGTGTGTGTGCATATGCTGTTCAATTATGTTGGCGCCCCAGGCATTTCAAACATCAACAGCGTTTCTCAGCTGATATTCCCATTACAAATTCTGTTTTAAATAATTACAGAGGGGCAAAGAAATGGGGCACTGCACATGCTAATGAAATCTATCTACTTCTTTTTACTTTGAACAGATTTGGAGGTTTTATGGATCAAAATTCTCTTACACTCTACATTGCAGGTAAATACAAACTGCCAGGAAATATTTTCTTTAAAATTCTTTGCTGAACATCAGTGTAGTAATTTCCATGTCCTTTTTTTCAAGTTATTATTCTCCTTTCTAAAAATTCATCTGTCCCAAGGGAACCTTTGACTCAGCTATGAAAATTTCCCATGAGTCTTAGAACTTGACTTTGAAATATACTTCTCTACACAAACAGTGCTAGAAGTTTGTTTGGACTGAACATTCCGAAGTTCCTCACCTAGATGATTCTGAACAACCTGCTGTGAATCTAAAAGCACACAGACACTGGAGAATTGTTTTGTATTAATGACTCAAATTTCTCCCCCTTCCTCTTAGGAAAAAATGAAACAATATAAATAATATTTCCACAGTTTTTCCAAAAGACTTTAGAAAGTTTTACATGTGAAAATAAATGAGTAAATCATTACAAAAATGGATGAGCTGGACTAGCAAAGCAATGAAGACTACCTTACAGGAAGGATCTTTTCAGTGAAGCAAGCTCAATAGAAAAAGTCCTAATCCCAAAGTTTTCCAGACATAAAATTTCCGACCTTCCCAAGACCATACGTGAGTCACTAGGTCTCCTGGGATATGGAAAGGTTCCTTCATGTGCTGCAGGCTGCTGCTATCACACACATACATTTGAACGATACACACAGAAATATGTATTTTGTTAAGACAGCATGTGATGATGAGAAACAAGATATTCTGGTAAATTTATTTGGAACACATGTAAAACATACAGGTCAGATGAAACTACTAAAGCGTCTTTTCAGATTTCTTGAATTTCTCTAAATAAGAAAGATTCTCGGTAAAGGTAAGAACTGCTCTAATTGCACAGTGTGCCTCATGGTGAAACCTCCAATGAATGCCCTTCCTCTGAGGCTCTCCCGCTCTGGCCACTTGGACCCCACTTCACAAGCTCCTTTGGAAGCAGACCCTCGTTTTCCAGTCCTTTATTTTAAAATCTCTCAGGCAGCTGTTTGCCATTTTCACTGCCAACAGTTCAAAACCTTTACTGTCTCAGGCATTCGTCATTTTATAACTGCTGTGCCTCTCTGCAATCCTCCTGGCACACTGCCACCAAGATCCTCCCTGTCCCTCAGCCTGGCTCAAGTCAGGCTGGCACCTCTATTACGCATGTGACAGAGGCGTACCAAAAGGCGGTTAGTCCAGCCCAAGAATTCTGTCTTCACACCACTGTGATGAGAAAGGATGGGTCTCAAGTGTAACAGAGAGCCAAAATACACACTGATAGTCCAAGTAAGTGATATAGTTAAAAAAAAAAAACCCCGAAACAACTAAATCTAGCATGTTGGAGGGCTGACATTTTAAATGTCTGGCAGTTAAGCAAAATCAAAGTAACCCAGAAATCTAGCACAATGCAACTCCCCCAAATTCACATCTGAGATATAGAAATCGTAATGCTGGCAAAATCGAAATTACATGGAAAGCAGCCTAGGATTGTAAAATGAATTGCAAGTAAATTAACTGGGTACCTGGCAACTGGTTGTGAAAGAAAGCTTACTGCACTGTTTTCTCAGGTAAAGAACCTGCATTTATTCTGAAAGCAGGAGTCGAGGTGGTCAGAATTCAGACATGTAAGAGGATCCCTTGCGTCTCCTACTGCTCCGACTTACTATCTCTATGACCGCAGTGCAGCGGGGTCGCAGACTGTGGCCTGCCGCCTATGTCTGTAAAGTGTTACTGGAACACAGTCATGCTCACTCATTTACCTACTCTCTACAGCTGCCATGTGCCACAGAGTGAGAGTCAAGTCATTACAACGGAGACAATCTGGCCACAAAGCCTAAACTGTCCATCACCCAGCCCCCTGCAGAACAGTGTGCAGACCCGACAGGACGGTAACGCGGAAGAGGAGAGCCCTGAGGATGCCCTGGCTGCACACTCGAGACCAGAGGTGCAGACTAAGAGGCAGCAGATAAGCCATTTTTTCCTCTCTTTACATTAAGGAGCATAAAGAATTTTCTAACAGTGTGTTTCAACAGTGAACATTCTTGGTAAGAATAGGAAACAAGTCACTAAAATACAATTACTTTTTATTTTTTAAATTCTGTACACACAGTACTTGGATGTATGCCTTCTGCATACTCCACAGTATTAGCAGCAGAGAGAATATTTGTATTTACAGATCATCTCCATGGTACTGATACTTTGTAAAAACACACTTGTCAGTACTGAGTAATAAGTGCATTCTTTCCATAACCAACTATTCAATATCTCTATTTTTACTATGGGACAATGAAAACTATGCTTCTATGGAAGTAATATACCAGTGCATTCATATCTATTTTTGAAAATAACATGCCCTAGATTATCGATAGAATAGTGGTAAATGGCCCAAGATATGTAATAATTAAGCATAGTCTAGCCTTTGAGTGTATTGCTTTCTTTGTGCCATTCATAAGTTTGGATATGTTTTGTGATGCACAATTAACCTTAAAAACTAACCACTCATCGATATAGTATACGTGAGGAAATACTTTTTGAACCCTAACTTTATTCCAGATATTAATCTGAGGCCGCTTATATATTAAAATCTAATTTTAAGAAAAAATAGGAATTCAAAGATATCTATTTGGTTTACAGAAGAAGTGAAATATTCTTCATTAGAAAAATATACTTTTCTACTACATTGAGAGTAATGGGGATTTTTGTTTCATACCAAACACCTCAGCAGAAATGCTTATGGTATTAGCGAAAACTCCGAAGAGCATCACAGGCTGTAAAACCGATTCTGTGCATGACAGACAAAACTCAGTACTAGGTTCTGAAAGCACAGGATCCGTCTTATCTGGACAGGTGGTTTAAAAAAGCCATCCTACGTAACTCACAAAAAACAAATGCAATTGTGCAGAATGAATTAATTTCTGTTTCTTACAATCTCTCAATTTGGGAATACGAAGCATGAGAAACAATGGAGATTTAAACTGTCAGAGAAAAAACTGAAAACCATGGCTCCTGAATAGTTTTTTCTTTTCCCCTGAATAAAGCATTATTTTGACTATAGAGAAAAACTACTGTCAATGATTTTATCTTTAATTGTAACTCCATTAATCACTGTCACATTTGTCAATTACATATTAGAAAACAAATGGATTACAATCAATTTTAGGAAAATTTAGACATATAGTATAATCTACACCAAGAGAATGATATCCCTTTTGCCTCACTTTTATTTAAAAATTTATTTTTACCTTTTTAGTAGTATACCTCTTTTTAACTCTTTGAAAGCAAAGTGAGGCACAAATAAACAAACCAGTGCAGATCAACCTGAAAACAAAACTAGTAATTTCGCTGACATTTACTGACTAACTGAACACATTAAGGATAAATATTTCTGAGGAAGCAACCCATTCACTACTGATTAGAGGGTTGATTCAGAGGTAAATATTAGCCAAAACTATGTATCACACAGCATAGTTTGAGACTGATAGTTTCTTTTTTTAAATGGATCAACCTGGTTTTTTTTTTTAAGATTTCATTTATTTATTTTTTAGAGAGAGGGGAAGGGAAGGAGAAAGACAGAGCGAGAAACATCAGTGTGCAGTTGCCTGTCATGCAGCACCCCTTGGGGACCTGATCTACAACCCAGGCATGTGCCCTGACTGGGTATCGAACAGGCAACCCTTTGGTTCACAGGCTGGCACTCAATTCACTGAGCCACATCCGCCAGGGCTGATAGTTTCTTTAACAAATACGTAAAACTTCTTCTAATTAGAATGACCACTAATAATAACAATTATTTGAACTAATAGAAAAGTCTTAAGTTTTAATACTATAAAAGAGTACACAAGAAGATAGTCATGTTGAGAATTTCATGACTTAACTCTGTTAAGAAGGTATTTGGATCCTGATTAAGGGCAATCATAAACACAGGCACAGCTGATGAATAACAAAAGATGCAGCATTTACACACGGTGGAAAAAGACATTGATTTACTTGGAATAAGTATATAAGGGACAGTATAAAAAGTGGTAAAACATGAACATATGTACACAATTTAAGCAGAGGAGATAACGCTGTCTCAAATTTGGGGCTTATCACTTTAGCCACCAGAGGTCACCCTTTCCCCAGAGAGATGAAAACAGGGTTTGTGAAGCACTTGTCACCATGTATTTGTTATGAGGGTACAACAAGAAAAAACCCATGTGTTTACAATATTCTCCTCTCCCCGCCCAAACCATATCTAAGAACGCCTCCCCCCCCCCCACCTCTCCCCCTAATGCAGACATTCAGGTAATGGAGAACAGCACTGAAAACAGACTGAAAGGCTAAAATTATGTACAGAACAGTTGAGTCCAGCAGTGAGGGATGGGAGGAAGGAATGTAGTTCCCTGGGAGAAGAGAGGTCTGTGGAATAGCTACCATGCTCCTGAGAGGTGATAAAGGGAACTGGATGAAAGAGGATTCAGGAATTTGTACTGTGTATTACAAATATAACCATTCCTGGACAATTTTCAGCTAAAGCCTGTAGCAAAGATTTACACTGCTTTTTAAATTAGCTTTGCACTTAAGTTTCGTGTCCAAATCTGGCTTTAAGGAAAAGGCAAATTGACTGGGGCTCCTTCAGGGTTCAACATCTATATCCGCAATTAAATTGGAAAGAAGGAGACCCTTACTCATCATAGTATCTTGAACAAAATATTTGGTTAGTAAAAATGCTCTTCCTCACTCACCCAGCTCACATATAATACAGTAAGGAGCTGACAAGCAAAAGTTTCAATCTCAGTTGTTTCAACTGCAGTAGGTAAGGGACAGCTTGATTTTCTCCATTTACTGTCACTCTACTGTAGCCACAGAGAGAAGTAATTCGAGGGTCAGAGTTGGTGTTTACAATTTCATGTCTGTGGATTACAGTAGCCTAGAGGCCCTTTAGCACAGAGCCTTTACAATTAGCCAGGGGTCAGAACCTTCCCAAACACCATCTTTCTTATTTCATGTAGCACGAAGGAAATCCCAAAGAACTGGTATTTACTAGACCAGCAGAAGTCTCTAGCAGTTTGTGAAATACTTGTTTAGAAACTGTTGTTTTATATTCCAACATATTGGCCAATAAGGCTATTGAGCATCATCATTTCGTTTGGAGAACTTTCTTTCCTAAGTATAAATGCAAAATGTGTTCATTACAGAATTTTCAGAAAATGGAGAAAGGCTACAAGAAAATAAAAGTACCTATAATGCCACAGAACATGGGGAAAGAAAATGAAGTTCTGAATAAAACATTTTAAATATGCAAAAATTAAATTCATCCATGGCTTCAAATTCAAAAAATTATAATGCACATCCACTCAGCTCACAAAATCCATTATAATCTGTCCTCCCTTTACTAATGAAATATTTTCAAGAAGTTCACCGCGAATCCCATGCTTGGTGGGCTGTATTTCCACACTCAGTTTACTCTTCCCTTCTCCCTTCTTTGCTGTCTCTACAGCATTGGTACTGCTGACCACACCTTTGCACACACTGCTGTCCTGACGTCTTCCATCCTATTTCCACAGCTTCCGCAATCCATCCCGTCCATCTCCAGTAATCGTTGATGTGGGCTGTTCTTACTGAGGTTAACATTAACTACTGCGTTTCTGGCTCTTTCATGCCACTGATCTACACCCTTTCCTTGAGTGACCACAGTGATTCTCAGTCTAAACTACTAGCTACATTTTGATAGGCTAAACATATAGTAGATGCTTAATAAACATTTAATTTTATTCATGACTTAATGACATTCAAATGTAATCTCCAGGAACTTCTTAGCTCCAAGACCAGAACCACAAAGCAGAAGTCTATTATCCATTACCATTGAGGATAGTATTATAATTGGCATTTAGTTTTAAGTAAATGTCCAATCATTTGTCAATATGTTTAAAGTCAAGGGCATTATATAATGTAATGGGTCAATTTACCAGGAAGACATAGCACTTACACATATCCTCAAAATCACAATATGTACGAAGCAAACGTTGACAGAACTGTAGGGAGAAACAGGTAACAATACCACAATAGCAGGGGACTTCAATATCCCATGTTCAACCGCAGACCACCTAGAGCAGACGAAAAGGGCAACATGGAATTTGAACAACATTACAGATCAAATGGACCTAAAAGACATACAAAGAACAATCCACTCAACAATAATAGACTATATCTTTTTCTCAATGCACAGGAAACATTCTCCAGGATAGGTCACATGCTAAGTCACAAAAAGTCTTAAATTTATGATGAAATTATAACAAGTATCTTGTCTAACCATAATGGAATGAAACTGTAGAGATTGATAGCAGAAGGAAAACTGGAAAATCCATAAATATGTGGAAATTAGATAAACTTACCAACCAGTGGGTCAAAAAGCAAAAAGAAATCGACCGAGAATATCTTGAGATTTTTTTATTTTTATTTATTTTTAGAGAGAAGGGAAGGGAGGGAGAAAGAGAGGGAGAGAAACAGCAATGTATGGTTGCCTCTCACATGGCCCTCATGGGGACCTGGCCCGCAACCCAGGCATGTGCCCTGACTGGGAATCGAACCGGGACCGCTTGGTTCCCAGCCCGTGCTCAATCCACTGCGCTACACCAGCCAGGGCTTCGATAGAGAATATCTTGAGACAAATGAAAACAAAATATATCAAAGTTTACTGATGGAACAAAAATAGTAAGTACTAAGAGGGGTGTTTATAATGATAAACGTGTACATTAAAAAAGATTTCAAATAAACAACTAACTTTTATGCCTCAAGGAAGTAGAAAAAGAGTAAACTAGGTACAAAGTTAGCAGAGGAAAGGAACTAATAAACATTAGACCAAATAGAGAACAGTAGGAAAAACACAATAGTTTTTTTTAACAAATTAACATTAATAAGACTTCAGCCAGACTAAGCAAAAAAGAGAGAAGACTCAAATAAAATTAGAAATTAAAGAGGAGATATAACAACTGATACCAACTTAATACAAAGGATCAAAAACTACTATAAACAATTACATGTCAACAAATTGGAAAACTCAGAAGAAATAAATAAATTTGTAGAAATGTACAACCAGCAAAACTGAATCATGAAACAGAAAATCCAAACAGACCAATACTGAGTAAGGAAATTGAATTAGTAATCCAAAATCTCCCAACAAAGAAAACCTGAGCATTAGATGGTTTCAATGGTGAATTCTTCCAAACATTTAAAGAATTAATGCCAATCCTTCTCAAACACTTCCAAAGAAACTAAAGAGGAGGGAACACATCCAAGTTCATTTTACAAGGCCAGCATTAACCAGACAAAAATAGTGCATGAAAAAAAAAAATCATAGGCCAAAGTCCCAGATGAACATAGACACAAAAATCCTCAACTTCACACTAGCAAACCAAATTCAAAACCATCATGTACCATGACAGGTGGGATTTATTCCTGGGATGCAAGGATGGTTTCATAATACGAAAAACCAATAAATATGACATTTTACAATAACAGAGTGAAGGATAAAAATCACATGATGTAGTAGATGTAAAAAAGCATTTGACAAAATTCAATACCCTTTTATGATAAACAAACAAACAAACAAACTCTCGACAAACTAGGACTAAAAGAAAACTACTCAACTTACTTATGAAGAGTGCATGTGAAAAGCCACATCGGCAGCAGGCTCAATAGTGAAAAGTTGAAAGCTTTTCCTCTCAGATCAGAAACAAGGTAAGAATTCTTATTCTTGTCACTTCTATTCAACATGGTACTGGGAATCCTAGCTACAGGAGTTAGGCAAGAAAAAAAGCATCTTTTTTTTAGAAGGAAAGAAGTAAAATTGTTTGTGTACAGATGATAAGATCTAATATGTACAAAAACCCTAAAGAATCTACACATGCACACAGTTAGAACTAACGAATAAATTCACTAAGGTTGTAAGATACAAAACCAACATACGAAAATCAGTTGTGTCTCTATATACCAACAACAAACTATTTGAACAAAAGAAAACAATCCCATTTACAATAGCATTAAAAAGAATAAAATACTTAGGAATAAACTTAACCACAGAGATGAAAGACTTGTACACTGAAAACAACAAAGTGCTGATGAAAAATTTAAAAATACACACAACAATGCATCCATGTTCATGTACTGGCAGGTTCAGTACTGCTAAAAAGTCCAAACTATCATAAGTGATCTACAGACTCAATGTAATCCCTACCAGAATCTCAAGATATAGATAATCCTAAAATTCATACGGAACCACAAATAACCATGAATAGACAAAAATCTCAAGAAAAAACAAAGCTGAAGGCAACATATTTCATACTACAAGTAAAACTGGACACTTATTTCACACCATACACAAAAATCAACTTAAAATGGATTGAAAACTTAAATGTAAGATCTGAAACTGTAAAACTCCTAGAAAATAACATAGGGAAAATGTTTCATGACAGTAGGCCTGGCAATAATTTCTTGGATATGGCATTAGAATCACAGGTAACAAAAGCAAAAAACAGATGAGCTGGAGTACATCAAACTAAGAAGCTTCTGCACAACAGAGGAAAAAGTCAATGGAGTGAAAAGACAACCTACAAAATGGGAGAAATTTGCAAACCATATGCTTAATAGAGGTTTATTATCCCAAACATATAAGGAATTCTTACTACTCAGCAAATAAAAACAAAAGTGGGCAAAGCGCTCTCATAGATATTTTCTCAAAGATGATATTCAAATGAGCAAAATATATGACGAGAAAGTCAGCATCACTGATGATCAGGGAAATACAAAACCACAATGAGATATCACCTAATACCAGTCAGAATGGTCATTATTAAAAGAAAAACACCCAAAACCAACCAACCGAACAACAAAAAACCCACCAAAAAACAGGGCTGGTGAGGACTTGGAGACACTGAAACCCCTGCACACTGACGCTGGCTGTGCTGCTGTAAAACTGTGCAGTTGCTGAGGAAAACAGTATGGAGTTCCCTCTGAAAATTAAAAACAGAACTACCGTGTGATTCAGCAACCCCACTGCTACGTATTTATCCAAAATAATTAAAATCAGAATCCCGGAGAGATATTTGTATTCCTATGTCCATTGAAGCAATATAACCAAAAGGTGAAAATAACCAAATGCCATAAATAGATGAAGAAAATGTTATATATACTTGCAATGAAAAATTATTCTGCCATAAAAAAGAAAGAAATCCTGTTCTATGTTACAACACGGATGAAAAAAGCTAGTCACAGGAGGATAAATGGCCTGATTCCATTCATGTGAGGCATGTGTAACAGTAACTCATGGAAGCAGAGAGTAAACAGTGCTTGCCGGAGACAGCGGAGGGGGAACGGGAAGTTGCCATCCAACAGGTAGAGAATACCAGTCATGCAAGATGAAAAAGTCTTACAGATCTGCTGCATAGCATCGTGCTTATAGTTAACAATACTGTAATGTGCTGCACTTGGAAGTCTGTTCGTGCAGACCTTGTTACTTTAAATTTTATTTTTTGAAGAACTTCCTTTAGGATTACTTGCAAGGTGAATCTGTCGGCAACTAATTCTCTCAAATTTTGTTGATATGGAAGGCCAAAACCAAAATATCATCAGGGCATTGCTCCTTGCAAAGGTTCTGAGGGAGAATTTCCTCCTTTCCTCTTCAAGCTTCCGAAAGCTCCAGGCATCCCCTGGCTGGTGACCACATCACTCCAACCTCTGCCTCACTGGTTCCATGATCTCATCATCTTCTGTCTCAAAAACTCCCTGTCTCCCTCTTGTAAGGCTAGATATGAGTGCACTAGGGCCCATCCAGGAAAATAATTTAAGATCCTTAACTTATTTCTCTTGCCATATAAGGTAATATTTACTCTTCTGCCATATAAGTGACAAGAATATGCTTGTGATATACACCAAATGAGATCCTTATGTTCATTTTTTCCCTGTTACATCGTAGACAAATGACACATAGCTGCAAATATTAAACTACAGCCGAGGCGCCTCCAGAGACACAATTTAAAAATCATTATCAAACTGGATATCCAGAAAATTAAATTCCCTTTTATAAAAGAATTATTTTTAAAAATCAGTTGAAAATGTAGTATTATAATCTGAGTAGTACATTTTACTTAATCCAAACATTCCTTTAGAAGAACAATAACTCCGTGCCCTCCTGAAAAATTATAGATCTTTTTCTACAATAGGAAACTTTTTAATTCAGGACATCTTTTAAACTAATTCAGTAACACACATATACTCACCCACTCTTCTGCATAAGCCTATGCATGAAAAACACTTACATTAGTCTGCTCTGGGAGGCAAATGTTTGGATTTGGCTGCACCAAAGCCATTTCTGAGAGTTAAAGAGTATAAAGTAGTGAGACTGCATTTTTCTTTAATATATAATTTCACACTTCACATGCAGGTGGGTGCTGAACCCATTAGTGTAGGCAACTGGAGAAATACATACTTATTCATATTTGCCACTTCTCAAACTATATTTGGAATTCTTTTAGGAATTTCTTCTATATCAGTTTATTTACAACAAAGTATCTTATTTTTAATGGTCATGGTTTCTTTAAAAAGTATGAGTTCAGCATTCCTAAACTCACTCATTATTATTATTCGCTGAACCTGAGATATTTGCTTATTTTTAAAAAGCAGCCCTGGCTGGTGTAGCTCAGTGGATTGAGCGCGGGCTGGGAACCAGAGGGTCTCGGTTCAATTCCCAGTCAGGGCACATGCCTGGGTTGCAGGTCAGGTCCCCAGTGAGGGCCATGTGAGGAGCAACCATACATTGCTGTTTCTCTCCCTCTCTGTCTCCCTCCCTTCCCCTCTCTCTAAAAATAAATAAAATCTTTAAAAAAAAAAAGGATGATCAAATTTATAAAAAAATTAAATAAAAAAAATAAAAAGCAAACTTATCTCATGTAACATGTTTTTGCTATTACTATGATTGTTTTAGAGGAACAAATGCTGCTCATTTCAAGTAAAAAGCCTAGCACCAGTGCTGCTGCACTGTAAACTGTAACCAGTTTGGTCAAGCGTGTCTGTTGCTCATCCTGGAGACGCTCCCTGAGGCAGAGTTACCACCACACAGCACAGCGGGCTGACCAACTTTCTGGTCGCCCTCAAGTAGCCCGTCCCCGTGATTCAAGGGTAGTACACCTTGTCACCACTACTGCCAAGGCAAACCAGGTAGAAGACAAGTCTCACTTTGCCATGATGCAAGAGAAGTTCAGATTCACTAGAATTTAGTACAGTTCTTGAGAGAAAAGAAGTCTTATCGGGCAATTTTGGATATATTAATGCATTCATGAACTAGTTATTCTAAATAACTTAACTGACTACGAAGGGGCCAATATCAGACATCAGGTCTGGGACCAGATCTAATCTGCCAAATGCAGGGGAAGGCTCTTCTGGTAGGTAGACCAACATCCTCAGTTTGGCCCAGAATCCACTCAGTGCCACCTCTCCTCTGGGAGTGGGCAGAACTGGAGCAACGCTGGTCCACCTGTAGATCCCCTCTGCTGGTGCACCCAGACCTCTGTAACTCCTGCTCAGTGACTCCAGATCTGAATGATTTTAACTGCTCAGTTTCCGCACATCTCTACCATTCTCTAAGAAAGTAAAATCATGTTCTTTGGTTGGCTACTAATGAGATACATTCTTAGTTTTATAAACTTTTTGTTTCAGGGGTTTTTTTAGCTCATGATTTTTATTTGTCAATAAGACATCAAAGCAAAATGTTGTAAAATTTGAGTCTAGTTAAATAATGTCAAGAATTTAGAAATAACTTTCTAGAGCTATTTTTAAAAATACTTTAAGCAAGACTAAAGTCTTCACAGGTGGCAGCCAATTACCTGTGAAACGTTTATGTCGATGTTTATACTCTAATGGATACAGGTAAGAAGCAGTGATGGAAGAAAACACTTTTAAAATAAAACAAAAGTGAACTTTGATAGTGACACAGACATTCTTAAGTATTCTCAAGAGTGTAGCTATGCTCTAACATTATACTACAAGTTAAAGAAACCAATTACATCAAACAATTCATATGGCTCTTACATTTCAGTAGAAATGAAATCAAACTATCTCACAGACTATCATAGTACATGGAAAAGGAAAAATGTTTTTTTATCATAAATGATCTCACAGGTTCTGGTGGTTATTATGACTTCTCGGCTCCAAATTAATCCTCTATGAAAATGCATCTGGGTCCTTAAATATTTTTTCTTTGACAACTGCACCATGTCAAGAGAGGGCACTGGAGAGACACAGTGGAGAGGGCAAGGAGAAAGGGTCTGCTCCCTGGTGCGCCTCCTCAGCAGCAGCTCCAGGGAGGGCACGGGGGCTTCCCCAGTGTGCAGGTCCAGCAGCAAACGCAGCCTCGTCACGGCCCCCCTCCCACAAGCGCAAAGGCTGGCAGCTGCCCCAGCACCAGCTTTGGGTGGTTTTACAGTACAGGGCGTCTGGTGGGATACCTCCTCAGCAAGTTCCATGGGGCGGGTTTCTGGCAAGTTTCCTCAAGGAGGAACCATAGTGACTTCTCTGTCACCCAACGAACCACAGCCAGGTTCTCGGCAACGAGGTCTGAATCTCAGTTCCAAGAGGCCTTTTCTTTGAGTGTTCTATTCAGCCTTAGTTAGAGTAGTAGCTATGCAGATAATATTATATCTATTATTTCCATGTCCTAGAGAATTCTCTTTACTTTGTATTAGTCTCTTACTTACAATCCCGTTACACTAATAGTCTTTTCTATAAACTCTCCCTGTTCAAATGACCATGCAGTTCCTCTGCCCTGACAGGACCTCAATTTGTCTAGCAACAGAAAGCATTATTTTCCAATTGTTCTTCATGTACCTTAGGATAAATATCTCGATTAATAATTAACAATACTGATGTATTAAAGAGACAAAAGCAATCAGAAAAAAGCTTTTTTGTTAAAAATATTTTATTTACCTAATCATATATTGATTTTTACTCCCATATGAACCAAAGAAAAATAAGTAAAAATGTTTTCAGTTAATATTATTCATCTATAGGAAAACAAATCCAGTTGAAATACTGAAAATGTAAAGCCAGTACTTTTCATAGAAAAATACTTTTCTACTTTGTGCACAGCAGAGAAAGAAAAAAAAAATCAAGTAAATTTTACAAACCACTAGAAAAGGAAAAGGAAAAGGAAAGGTCTCAACTAATAAATGATCTTCAGATAGTATTTTCATTATCTATCCTGTCTTGTTAGTGTGAGTAAAAAATATAAATGAATATCTATAACAGGAAAATATAAATCAAACAGCATTAAGCAAGGAAAAGGGGAAGAAAATATTTTCACACCTCAGTAAATAGGCTGACATGAACAACTGCCAGCAAATATCTTTATAAGCAACTAAAATTCTAAAGAAGGTGTTAACTTTGTTATCTTTTTAATTACCTAAAACAATTTTCTCATTCAACATAAAACCTGCACAGAGCTTTCCAATTTATAAAGCTTTTTCTCTTAGATTGTTTTATATAGATAAGAATATCAATAAAAAGTTCCTCCTAAAATAAACTATAAGAAAGAGAAATTAAGAAACCCCCATTTATGAATGCATCAAAAAGAATAAATTTAGCCAGAGTTGAAAGACTTGTACATTGAAAACTATAAGACACTAATGAAAAATTGAGGAAGGCAGTAATAAATGAAAAGATATTGTGTTCATAAGTTAGAATATTAATATTGTTAAAATGTTCATATTACCTCAATCTGCAGGTTCAAAGCTATCCCTATGGAAACCCTAATGGCAATTTTCACAAAAATAGAACAAATAACCCTAAAATTTCTGTGGAACCATAAAGACCCTGAGCAGACAAAGCAATATCGAGAAAGAACAAAGCTGGAGGCAATTCAATCCTGATTTCAAACTATATTACAAAGCTACAGTAATCAATAAAAACAGGCAAATCATTGAAATAGAACAGAGAGCCTACAAATAAACCCATGCATATACAGTCAATTAATTAAGACAAAAGAGTGCAGAATATACAATGGGGAAAGGACAGTCTGCTCAACAAGTGGTGTTGGAAAAACTGGATAGCCATATGCAGAAGAATGGAATGAGACTGTATCATATACAAAAATTAACTTGAAATGGATTAAAGATTTGAATGTAAGACCTGACACCATAAAACTAGACGAAAACACAAGCGATAAGCTCTTTGGCATCGGACACAGTGATAATTTTTTGGAACTGGCTCCAAATGCAAATACAACAAAAGCAAAACATGACTACATGAAACTAAAAAGCTTCTTCACAGCAAATGAAACCATCAACAAAATAAAAAGGCAACCTACTGAATGGGAGAGAGTATTTGAGAATCATATAAGGGGTTAATATCCAAATACTCATACAACTCAATAGCAAAAACACAAACAATCCAATTAAAAAATGGGCAGAGAATCTGAATAGACATTTTCCCAAAGACATACAGATGGCCAAGAGGTAAATTAAAAGATGCTTGACATCACTAATCATCAGGCAAATGTAAATCAAAATCACAATGAGGTATCACACCTGTTGGAATGACTATTATCAAAAGACAAAAAACAAACAAAACCTCCTGCAAGTGTTGGTGAGAATATGGAGAAAAGAGAACCCTTGCGCACTGCTGATGGAAATGTAAATTGGCATAGCCACTATGGAAAACAGGTTGGAGGTTCCCCCAAAATATTAAATACTGTATGATCCAGCTATTCCATTTAACCAAAGAAAGTGAAAACAGCAATTCAAAAAGATATATACACCCCCATGTTCATTGCTTCATTATTTATAATAGCCAAGACATGGAAACAACATGAGTGTCCATTCATGGATGAATAAATAAAGAAAATGTGGTGGCCAGAGGTAGGGGTGGACAAAATGAATTAAGGGGGTCAAAAGGTACAAACTTACAATTATAAAATAGTTAAGTCACGGGATATAATATACAGTGTGGTGACATTAAATAATACTATATTGCAAATATTTGAAAGTACGAAGAAAAACTTTTTTTGTAACTATGTAAGGGGCAGGCGTTAACTAGACTTATTGTAGTCATTGTTTCTCAATAAAAACTAATACAGAATCATTATGTTGTACACCTGAAACTAATATAATGTTATACGGCAACCGTACTTTAATAAAACCTTAATATGTGAAACAAACACCCTCCTTCTCCCCTGCCCAACCTGTGCTGATCCCTCATATCCCAGACTGTGACTTTCTAGAGCAGACAGCATGGATATCAAGTCAGATTAATTAAGGTAACATTACAAAACAAATCCTGGACATGAGAACTACAGTCCAAGATTACGGGGAGATCTTAAAAATCTAGGTCAGTTAGAAGCTAATTCATAATCTAAAGGACAACTATAAATGAAGCAAAGAAAAAGTACCAGTTAGACTTTAGAATCAGAAAGATTCATTAGACAATCCAAAACTGAAAGAAAACAAAAATACCAATCAATCAATCAAACACCCCAAACAGTCCTAATCACTTCCAGGCTTTTAAAAGTTTCCAAACAAATGAAAATGAATAAATTTCCCATGTGTTTCAAGGTAAAATAGGCCCTTCCTGCCTTTAGTTAAACTCTTTAGTTGAAGGTTCTGACGCTCCAATTTTGGAGATTATGACTGCTTGACAGGCAAAATACAGGATGAAAAAGAAGATGATGGTAATTTGGTAACAAATTATAAACCCCACTGGCCACCAGCACTTCAAAGTAATCATTAGTTAGAGTTAGTAGGGTCTGTGGTCAAAGTGTTACAGGGAAGTATTGTCTCCTGCTTTCAAAGTATAAATGGCTAGGACCTTATAGATAAAGAAAAAACAGAAACATTACTGAGAACAAGCAGAGTGACTGCAGAAACACTACTACCGAGTTATTTTTCTTAATTTCATTTATTTTTCGAAAAAGCACATTCAAATCAGCATTTCTTTCAACACAATAATAGGTAGGTCATCTAACATTAGGTATTATATAATTTCCCCTAACTACATCAGTACAAAAATAAGTAAGGAAAATTTTCATTTCTTTTCAAACTGAGATAAGTAACTTAAAGTATAATGTTACTTAACTTTAAAGATGCACACAAAACATAAGTACTTTTCCACGGTCTCACATGTTATTTTGGATTAAATCTCACCTCAATCTCTTTGCTGGCTGGTGACCTATCTATGGAAATACGTTTTGATAGAAATTATTTTTCTGTTTCTCAGTTTTGTGTCTCATATTTCAGAGGACAAAAAGGAAGAGCGCATTTTCTAGAAATTTCAACACAAAGCAACAGGCAGGAATGACAATTTATTATTGTAGATATCACTGCTCTTTGGCTCAAACACTCAACTCTGACTCCTGTGCCAAGATGTTCTTCAGTAATCCTGCACTGGGTACAGCCCTTTAAATCAAGGGGTCAAGAGAAACAGTGGAACATCTATTGGCCCATATGTGAAATTTTTGCAAAACACTTACTTCAGCCCTGGCCGGTGTGACTCAGTTGGGTGGAGTGGAGTTCTTCAGTAAGGGCACATGCCTAGGATGTGGGTTCAGCAAGGGCACATGCCTCGGTCAGGGCATGTACAAGAGGCAACAAACTGATGTTTCTCTCTCACATTGATGTTCCTCTCCCTCTCCCCCTTCCTTCCCCTCTTTCTAAAAAAAAAATCAATAAGCATGTCCTTGGGTGAGGATTTAAAAAAACACACATGCTGTTTTCAGTTGAAGTAACAGAAAGGTCTGAAAGGAAGAAAACTTGAAATCAATCAATCAATCAATCAATCTAATCCTTGCATGTTTTTATTTCTACAATTTCAGCCATAACTCACAGTTTTAAATTTAATTTTTAAATGATTAGTATTTTGATGTATGATAAAAGTATAATGAAGACTTCAAAGCCAGTTTCTGCTCTTTGTATAAAATCACCTAATTTCATTATAACAAACTCTATGAGCATTGTCAAAACTTTTTATTTCAAATATCCATTTGAGAAAATTTTCAAATAATATTATAAATCAGTAATCAACTTGCCTTAATGTTATTGAGATGGAGATGACTTTTATGTGCTTAAGTAGCACATAAATTTTAAATAAATGGAATTTAACCTGTATTAAACTCAAATGTCCACACCAATCAAAACTTCTATAGAAAAATATTGCATGCTTATTCTTGCTACAGAACATGCAATTATTTACCTTATTTATTATTTCCCAAAAGCAAACAGGCAAACTGGAATTTAGGAGAAAGTTACTACAGGCACATTTAAAGTCAAGTTCAGTACATATGTTTTATCTTGCCAACTATACAACTGACCACAGATGCCAAGAATGCAATGTTGAAAAGGATAATCACTATTATCGGCATGAACAAATACCATGACCAATTAATTATGTCTGCCACAGGACATACCACTCACATGACACATTTTACCATCCCTGATATGGAAATTCTTTGTTAGGCAGCCCTGGATTCAAATCCTGACCTCTCCACTTAATAGTTGTATGACTTGAGATAAATTACTAGTTTCCTTGGCTCTAAAATGGGAATAACAATCCTTAAATTTATCAGAGCTAAATAACAATAGACATGAAGACTTAAATACAACCTGACATACATTTCTTACTTAATAAAAAATAGCTATTACTAGTGCTACTACAGGAGTTTGAGTCTTTCAGAACTCACTTGTGACGAATATGATCTTCAAATAGGCAGTTCCTTGTCAGAGTTTGCTGCTGTCGTGAATGACTCTCAGCAAGTCACTGGACGCATGGCACCAGCCAGCTGTGGCTGCATCTGCTGAGCAGAGGCATGGGCCACCCAGGCAGGGCACACCAGCACGATCCATGAAGCAACAGAAATCCACCCTCTCGTACTCCTCAAACCAATGCTGCAGGTCTGAGGTTTGTGCACGCAATAATGTGCCATTTGCTTAGAATGAGGGCTAGAAAAATACTGGTTTCAAAAATAGAACCATTTTATTCTTCCTGAGACCACTCACCTACCTAGTAAGTATAGGATAAAAACTGGTGATTATACTCCTCCAAGAAATTTCAGAAATGGTCTTAATCTAGGCCTACTCAATATTAGCCATACTGAAAGAAAAAAGACTATTGATATGAAATCTACTTTAATGACAAAGTATACATATAATGAAAAAAAAACCTTTAAAAATTTATAGTTAGAAAATGCTTATATGCGAGGTCTGTCCAGAAAGTATCTAGCCATGTACTAAGAAACATAGAGGCCTTTACTGAAGAAGATACAAGATACATTGTACACAGGACAGTGACGCCTCAGTCCCCTTCAAAGTAGGCACCTTGGGACCTCACACAGTTCTCTCAATTGCATCACTGCTCAGTAGTATTTTCCTGAATCTCATCCATGGTCTGAAATCTTTTCCCTTTCAAAGGTGATTTTTGGGAAAAGCTAGAAGTCCCAGGGCACCAAATCTAGGCTGTAGGGAGCTGAGTCACCTGGGTGATTTGATGTTTAGCCAAAAACGTCTGCACACGATGTGATGCATGAGCAGGCGCCTTGTCGTGATGAAGCTGCCAGTCATCAGTTACCTATAGCTGTGGCCTTCTGACTGATCTGAATTATTTCTGTGGAGGAATGTTCAAGCTTAACACAAAATTTGATGTATATTCATCACTCTACTCACTCAGTCTTTTTTAATGTGATGGCTACACAGCACACATGCTCACTCAATGGTGTCTACCGCCCCCACTGACTAGCACAGTGAAGTCATCATTGTTCACACATGCACATTCCAGCCCACTCTCCTTGGCTGCCGGGTTACATCAATGTTGCGCAAACCATTCTTATTATATTAACAATGGTTGGACTTTTTCCGGACGGACCTCGTATAACCAAGAATAATAAACAATATAGCTAAAAGGAAACTAATTCCTTTTATTATAAAAAGTAAAGTTTTCAACACTTAAAAACAGTGTCAAATCTTATGATTTTATTTGAAATTCTAACTCTGTGATTATCTTTTCTAATGTGGACAGTCTTGGCTACTTGTCCAGGCCCTGTTATGTGATTTTAATGAGCTAAGTGAATCTGACTGGAAAGCAGTAACAGTGCAAGGACACAGGGTTTAAGAGTCAGCAGACCTGGGTTCACTGCTAATTTTAACCATGTGTCCCTGAACTCCCTTAAACTCATGCAGGGTCCTTGTTTCATTTGTAGAATATTCATAAGAATATTTTTCTCATTAGTTTGCTTGTGAGCATCAAGCTTAGACTCACCTATTTAAAAGAGTTTTATGAGCAATACAGCGCTGTCCCACCAGAGAACCATATTTTCCCATGGGTTTATAAAATAACTCTTGAATTACCGGCAACAAGAGAGAAGCTGGGAGGAAAGTCCTGCGGGCGGAGCACATAAGGAGAACTCTGCCCTTTTTATTGGGTGAAACACCGCCCAGCTCCCTGAGGATGAACCCACACCAACAAAGAACTCTGCGGAAAACACGCTGCTGACTGCATGGAAATCGCCTTTTTTTAAAAAAAAAACTCTAGCAGACACATTTTCCTTTATTTTAATTCTGTAAATTTGGGTGGAAGGACAGAGCACAAAGATGACACTCCTCAGCTCTTAAAGCTCCTATGGAAGGAAACATAATGGAGGCAGAATGCCCAAGAACAAACAAATGTGGGCACTAACCACAGTCCCCACAAATTTTTAAGAATTCAATTCCCTTATATAATTAGTAATAACATAAATAATATGTGAGCACAGTTAACGTTTAGGTGACAAGAATGATTACTGTCCCGGCTGGTGTGGCTCAGTGGATTTGAGTGCCGGCCTGCAAGCTGAAGAGTCGCTGGTTCAATTCCCAGTCAGTGCACACGCCCGGGTTGTGGGCCAGGTCCCCTGGTAGCGGGCACGTGAGAGACAGCCACACACTGATTTTTCTTCTCTCCCTCTCTTTCTCCCTCCCTTCCCCTTTCTCTAAAAAAATAAATAAATAAAATCTTAAAAAACAAAAAAGAGTGATGTACTGATACGAGGCCAGATGGGACGATTACTTCGACTCTTCTATCTTCAGAAATACGTGAAGCCATTTACAGCCACTGAAAAAAGACTAAGTAACTATAATTCACACAATCGACATTCAAATACTCCTTGCCAGTTATAATGATATTTGGGTAAGGAGATGAGATTTGCTTTTCTCACTTTTAAAATATTAAATGCCTGACAGCTTTTTAAAAAGTAATCTGTAATACTTACTAAGCACCATATACCAGAAATTGTCTTAGGTGCTTTGAATGTATCATTTGATTTAATTGTCATAATAATCTCAAGATGTAGGTACTATTATTACCCCTACTCTTAGGGGAAAAAAAACCCCCAAAAAACATGAAAAGAAGTTCCAAAACATGCCCATGATCACACACCTCATTAGGAAAAAGCCTAAAAATGAATCAAGGCAGTCTGCAAGTAGAGCTCAAACCTTGAACTAATACACTCTGCCAGCTAATAAAATGAATAATTAAGCAGGGTATACATTATACTTAACTGTTTCAAAAGCTTCAAAGACACTAGCTTATCACTGAAGGTCTAGGTCAGTATCCATTTAGGAACTAATCATGTCATCACATTTACTTGATTCAGGTATTAGTGGGGTTGAAGGTGAAGAGGAAGCAAGGGCCCGGAAGAGTAACTGGAACATCAAAAATTACATTGCTCATCAGAAGGAGGAAAGCTCTTCTGGGAAACACTTGCCTAATCTTTTTGGAAAACAGGTTCTGAGGAAATTCTCAAGGGGCCTCTTGATTATGTAACACTAACTAAAGTTAAAAAAAAAAGTCTACCATTTTCACCGGGGACTTCTTTCCATGTACACTTTGCTGAATCAGCTCTTAGAAATGGAGCTGACACAGACCAAACCTCACCAGGCCTCATCCCAAAGAAACTGCAATAAAAACTGTCGTACCGCCACCAGATTCTTTCATACGTGGCTGGAATATATAAAGATATAACTTTTGAGGGAAATAACAAGGTCTAAAAACTAGGATCATTATTTTATCCATAATTAGGCATGGAATTCTTGCCATTCCAATTTTCACTATGAGCCACTTAACACATTTTGTACCACGTAGAAATCTCTAAGACATACGCCAGGGACCTCACGATATTGGGCAAACTGCACGTTAATTAAATCATCTCGTGATGCGGTCCTTAACAGATGGCGCGCGAAACACGAGAAAACTCGTGAGCGGTATGAAACGTGTTAAAAAAACAAAACACACACACACACAATAAGTCCCCACTTCTAAGTTCAATAGGCTCTTCCTCAGTCCCATAATAATCAACTTCCTAATTACAAGAGGATCACTGACCATCTCTCCAACCACCTCCATCCTTTTTAAGTGTGTCTGCTGCCTGCCCTTCTAAACACTTCCACTTGATGGAAGTTCTTCAGAACTGTCTTTGTACATCTCTCTCTACCCACGATTCCTTCAGATGCCACTCATCTTGTACACTTTCACATGTGTGTCCTCTCTACACATCTGGTCCTAAAGGTTCTTCATATGAGAATATGTCAACTCAAATATTGTGAGCAAGACAGTCCACGATTCTGTCCTGACCGGTGTGCTCAGTTGCTTGGACGTTGTCCCGCAAAGCAAAATGCCACCAGTTCGATTCCCAGTCAGTTCACATGCCTGGGTTGTCATCGATGTTTTTCTCCCTCTTTCTCCCTCCCTTCCCCTCTGTCTAAAGAGAAATAAAATCTCTCTCTAAAAAAAAAGACAGTCCATGATTCTCCGTTATACTTTTATTACTATAGTTCCCTCTGAAGGGACAATCGTAGGACCTTGTGACAATATAATCCTGGACACAAAGCCCTGAGAATTCTCTGGGTTCTGTGGATGTTCTGTAGTCTGTTGGTTTCTGAGGTACAATGAGGGCTAATTTCTCAGATGACCTCAACAGATCTTTCTCAGATCTGCACTGAATAGAACAAGAAACTCAATTCTTAGGACTAACAAAATAAGTGATCACCTCCTAACAGAGATACCTGAAATTTAGGTTACTCCAAATCATTAATACTTTGACTTACCTTCCAACTACAACTTTGTCTACTTCTAAATCACTTTCATCCTTTCAAGTAATTACCTTAAATCCCAGAGCCCCTAAAAGAAAAGGTTGTTTCTATCAAACCAGAATAAGAATCTTGTCTTTAAGTTAGTCATCTTCCCATCCACACTCATATTCACATCCAGCTGTACTTATTTATCCCCAAACACATCACGCTCCCATGTGCCCTTCTAGGCTTTGCACATACTATTTGTTAGGCTGTTCTAGAAGACCTCTCTCTACTTCCTGAAAACCTACTCATCTTTAAATATTTGCCCATGTGCTCCCTAGCACCCTCCCTCTTCACTCCACTATTGTATAATTTATGTCATGAGTATATTAATTTACCATATTTTGCCACATGTAATATTGTTCCATGTATAATGTATGCCCATGTTTTTGGCCCAAACTTTCAGGAAAAAAATCTTTCATTTTAATTTTTAAAAAAGTTTTTTATTGTTGTTCAATTACAGTTGTCCTCATTTCCCCATTACTCTGCCCTGCCCACCACCCTCTCCCACATTCAATCCTCCCCCACCCAGTCCTTGTCCATGGGTCCTTTATACTTGTTCCTTGATTTGACCCTTCCTCTCCTTTTCCCCATTATCCCTCTCCCCACCTCCCCTCTGGTCATTGTCAGTTTGTTCTTTATTCCCATGCCTCTAGTTCTATTTTGCTCATTTGTTCTGTTGATTAGGTTCCACTTATAGGTCACAGGGTATTTGTCTTCCCATGCCTAGCTTATTTCACTCCGCATAATGCTCTCCAGATCCATCCACGCTGTCCAAAGAGTAGAAGCTCCTTCTTTCTTTCTGGTGCATAGTATTCCATCGTGTAAAGGTACCAGAGTTTTCTGATCCACTCATATAACAATGTCATTTACTGATGGGCACTTAGGCTGTTTCTAGCACTTGGCTATTGTAAATAACTCTGCTATGAACATTGGGGTGTTTTTTAAATTAATTAATTAATTTATTTATTCTTAGAAACAAAACCAATTATTGTATTCCAGGGTAATATTTTGCATACGGATATAATTTTTGCTTGCTAGAGTTATATACTTTTTAAAAATGCATAAGCTTAAATAAAAGAAATAAAAACATTTACATAGATATGGAATTAGTACTACCCATGTATGATGCGCATCCTTATTTTTCCCTCAAAACTCTGGGCAAAAAAGTGCACATTATACACGGCAAAATACGGTACTACCTGCTAACTCCCAGTAGACCCTCTGGGCAATACCAGGTCTGAATACACATTTGCTAATGAAGAGTACTATGGAAGGTAATGGTGGAAAAGCTTTGATCCTTTTGCAAATGATTCAAACCTTGAGGTCTATTACTTCCTCTAGTTTTTGTAGTATTAGAAGTTATTTATAAATTATAAGAAAAACATATCTGGAATGTACATTATCAACTATTCTATTAATTTTCAAAGTTTAGCTAGATTTTCTTCCTAAAGAAGTAAAACAGCTCTGCAGCTGGTGTACAAAACAAATGCCCTTGATTCACACAAAGTCTATTAAATGCATATAAAAATTCATACTTGAAATATTTACACATTTTTTTCCTCCTATTTAGACTATGATTCATCCCAAACACAGGAAAGCACAAAAAAAAAAAAAAAAAGCACACCACAGGACACTTTACAGAGAAGAGCGGGTGTGGTGCAGCAGCAGAATCCGTATCTCTCAATGTCAAAAAAGTGCTTCATGCAATAAACAGAGGCAAGCCCTCCACGTACACTGAGGAACCACATGTGAAATTAGTTATGATTACCACTTGTAACGTCTAGTCCAATGGACTATAAAGATACATTAAGGAAGTACGAGAAGGACATACGTAACACAGCAGAAACACCTATCCATAAAACTTACCCAATAGCATGGGATAATTTATAGAGACAGACACAAGAATTAGCAGGTGTTCGATTTCAAGACATACTAAAAATAGGGACCCATTGTTCTTTATCATTCCCAGGGATGCTGGGCCCCACACTTCCAGGAAGCACGATACCAGATGCACAAGTAGACACCACAGTCTAACATGAATGGCAGCCGGGAATGCAGAGTGACCATCCCTGCCCAGTGACTTTGATGACCCCCCTGTTATTCATGGCTGTGTACAGTCCATCTCAGTAAATATATCTTTACAATAAGTACATTTTCACAAAAGCATATAATGAAATCTTAGATATTTAGTTTTCAAAAACACAATCCATTTTCAACTTTTTGAATGTAAATGTTTTTTAGAAATCTATAATAACAATTTAAAGTTAACAAAAATATTATTTCCCTGTGGTTCTTGGAGATAATCCTCATTAGCATTTTTGTGTATTGCCTTCGTTTATTTTCTATGTAAATATACTTTAAAAAATATATGACAATATAAGGACATTATGATTTGTATGTCCTTATATTCTCACTTTTTGGGTTACTACCATTTTTCCATTTCATTAAACAAACTAGGTAAGTAGGTGGGTAGGCAGACGGACAGTCTATCACGGGCTGCAGAGTGGCTTACCTTCTGGTTGCATGATATGAACATCTTCTCCTGCTGCCAACGTTAGGAATTACAAAGGTCTGCGTATATTATATTTTATGTACAGGTCACATATGTGTGTTATTTTCTGAATCTTTAACAATATAATATACGAGATGGATTATTTCTTTGTTAAGTATTAAGACTGAAGAAATCTTTAGGTCTACATCTGGTTATATTCTTTTTAAAACTGTCTAAGTACTACAAGCTAATTTTTTTTAATGATTTTATTTATTTATTTTCAGAGAGAGGAGAAGGGAGGGAGAAAGAGCAATGTATGGTTGCCTCTTACACGGCCCTCACTGGGGACCTGGCCTGCAACCCAGGCATGTGCCCTGACTGGGAATCGAACCGGGACCTTTTGGTTCCCAGCCTGCGCTCAATCCACTGAGTTACACCAGCCGGGCCTAAGTACTACAAGCTAATTTTTAATTGGGCATTGAGTATTTTCTTACTGACTTGAAATAATTCTTTATATATGGGTATTAACTCTACTTTTACATACTACATATAGAAAGAATATTTTTAAATTATATTTTATTGCTTATGTTATCACAGTTGTCCCAACTTTTCCCCCTTTGATGCCCTCCACCCAGCTCCCACCCATTCCCTCAGGCCATCCCCACACAACTGTCCTTGTTCATGGGTCATCCAACGTGTTCTTGGGCTACTCTATTCCCTATGCTGTACTTTATATCTCCAAGACTATTCATTCTGTAACCACCGATTCATACTTCTTAATCCTTTCATCTTACATCCATTTCCCCGACCCCCTCCCATCTGGCAATCATCAAAACATTCTTTGTATCTGATTCCATTTCTATTCTGCTTGTTTATTTTGTCTTTTGGATTCAATTGTTGATAGATATGTATTTATTGCCATTTTATTGTTTTGATCTTCTTAAAGAAGACCCTTTAACATGTCATATAATACTGGTTTGGAGGTGATGAACTCCTTTAGTTTTTTCTTGTCTGAGAAGCTCTTTATCTGCCCTTCAATTCTAAATGAAAGCTTTGCTGGGGAGAGCAATCATGGTTGCAGGTCCTTGCTTATCATTACTTTGACTATTTCTTGCCAATCCTTTCTAGCCTGCAAAGTTTCTTTTGAGAAAGCAGCTGACAGTCTTATGTGAGCTCCTTTGTGGGTAACTTTTTTTTTTTCCTGCAGCTTTTAAGATTCTCTCTTTATCTTTAACCTTTGGCATTTTAATGATGATGTATCTTAGTATGGGCCTCTTTAGGTTCATCTTTTTTGGGACTCTCTGTGTTTCCTGGACTTATATGTCTATTTCCTTCACCAATATAGGGAAGTTTTCTGTCATTAAAAAAAAAAAGATTTTATTTATTTATTTTTAGTGAGGGGAAGGGAAGCAGAAAGATAGGGGAAGAAACATCAATGTGTGGTCCCCTGCTGAGGACCCGGCCCACAACCCAGGCATGTGCCCTAAACTGGGAATCAAACTGGTGACTCTTTTTTAGCAGGTTGGCACTCAATCCACTGAGCAACACCAGCCAGGGCTCTGTCATTTTTTCAAATAG
The DNA here is from genome assembly GCA_004026765.1 of Micronycteris hirsuta. Classification (NCBI taxonomy): domain Eukaryota; kingdom Metazoa; phylum Chordata; class Mammalia; order Chiroptera; family Phyllostomidae; genus Micronycteris; species Micronycteris hirsuta. The sequence continues at coordinate 34,971 of PVJI01011744.1, forward strand.
GTTTCCAATTTTTTGCTCTCTCTCTTCTCCTTCTGGCACCCCCAGGAGGGGGTGCACATGATGTTCCTCCATGAGAAACTCCTAGGACTCCAGAAGTTTCTGCCTTCCACAGTCTCAATCCCCACTTGTTTTTACAGCCAGAAATTATAAAGACTTATCTTCCTAGCATGGGTCTGGGGCTCCATGCCCCTGAGATATTCCCCCCAATTTTTATCTGCCCCACGTGGGTGTGGGACTAGCAGGTTCTGCATCTCCGCCCCTCCTAACAGTCTCTATGTGGCTTCTTCTTTAATTCTGTAGTGTAGGACTTCCACTCCGCTCAATTTCTAACAGTTCTGAATAACAGTTGTTCTATAGTTTAGTTGCAATTTTGATGTGGTTGCTCAAGGAGGCAAGCTGTGTTTACCTATGGTGCCATCTTGACTGGAAGTCTCAGAATAGTTTTTGTGATTTGACATATGCTAAATTTAATCATTTTATCTTTAACGTAATTACATATGAATCACTCCTTTTTAACCTTTGCTATTTTAATTTTTCCTTTCCCCAAATCCATCAGATATTCATGGACATTCTCTTCTGGTTTATTTATTACTGTACTTTTATATTCAATATTTGTTTTTTTGTTTTTTTTTTTAATTTATTTTTTAGAGAGGAGAAGGGAGGAATAGAGGGAGAGAAATATCAATGTATGGTTGCCTCTCATGCATCGTCTACTGGGGACCCGGCCTGCAACCCAAGCATGTGCCTTAGACTAGGAATTGAACTGGTGACCCTTTGGTTCATGGGCTGGCACTCAATCCACTGAGCCACACCAGCCAAGGCTATATTCATTATTTGTAATGGCATTTTATCAATACAACACTCTGAGCTTTCTATTTTCTTCCAAATATTTGTCTATTTTATGAACATCATATTATTTAATTATATCTAGCATTACAAGTTCTCCTTCATAATTCCTCTTTATATAAACATTTTATGACTCTTACTTTTTATAAAAATGAAATTTCAGAATCACTAACCTGCAAAAACATTACTGTTGGAGATTTTGATTAAAATGATATTAAACTTACAAGTAAATATAAAGAGAATAAAATAATTAATGATTTGTCTTCGTATCTAGAAACACTGAGTGCCCACATCCTCGTGGTGAAGTTTAATAATTTCCTTCCTATATGCCATTCACATTCCTTACAAAGTATAATCCTCAGCATACTTTCTGTTGCTACTATGAATAGGCTCCTTTTTTCTCATATTTCTGAATTGGTTATTACTACTATATAGGTCATATTAAATTATTTATAATGGAATTTTACAACATTCATTAATTTCAGTTGATCGTCTTGGGAATTTTTTATTATCTATAAATAATTTTATCCTTTCCAACAGTTCTTTTAGTCCTTTTTCTTTTCATAACACACTAGTTGCATATTTCAGAGCTATTTCAGGTAGTAGTGATGATAGCTGGTTATTGTATTAATTCACACAGGAGGTAAAATTTTATTGCTTCACTATTGTTAGTATTTTGGCTCTTGCCAGCTTGATTGTGATTTTGTTTAAAAAATTATAGATACTTCTCAAAATATTCACTGTAGCATTCTCTAAACAGTGAGATAATGGGTGATTTTATTTTTCTTCACATTTTGCCAGTAAGTAGATTATTTAGGTTTTCTAAATCTACCTTTGTACTTTTTAAAGTTTAAATTTTGTTGATTTATGTTTTTAAAAGAATCATGATTGAGATTCTCATACGTATGTGGAAATGTACCTACAAAAGTATTATCACTTTTTAATTACAGATAACTAGTTACATCCTGTAACTTCTAATTTTGTATATTTTTTATTAGACTAGCCACAAACTCTTCCAATTTATTTTACAAGTTTCCTAGAATGAATGGGCACACATCCCCTTACCTCCTATTTCTTTTAACCTTCCTTACTTATACAGAACATTTAACTGCATATCATCTTGATTAGTGAACAGCATTTTGCAAAAGGCAAGAGAAAAGCAAACATTAAAAACCTTTTTCTTTAGAAAAAACATTCTGCCCTGGCTGGTGTGGCTCAGGGGATTGAGCAACGGCCTGCAAACCAAAGGGTCCCCTACTTGATTCCCAGTCAGGGCACATACCTAGGTTGTGAGCCAGGCCCCCAGGAGGGGGCGTGCAAGAGGCAACCACACCTTGATGTTTCTCTCCCTCTCCTTCTCCCTCCCTTCTCCTCTCTCTAAAAATAAATAAATAAAACCTTTTAAAAAATACATGTGATTGTCCTTTGTGAAAGATAGCATATCTAAAAGAAATGTCTAGATAAAAATTCCTCAAAGTAAACATTCTGTTAATAAAAATGGTATCCCATCTTTTTCATTAAATTTTATTTGTACAAGACACCATAAAGTAAAAATATTAACAATTTGATATTAGGAAAGTCAAAACACTCCTCAACCAGAATTCAATGAAAACCAGATTCCAATCCTCTTAATATTAAGACTTGTATTTAACAAATGTATATGGAGCAATTTCTTCAAAATCTGTTTCTTTCTTCATTAAGTGTCATTATATTGTCCCTATTTTGCCATCCAAAATGAGTTTGAGGTACACTATCAAAAAATGTCAACTTCAAATATAAACAACTAAACTTTGCTTTTTTTACTCTTATCAGGGAAGTTTCAAAATGCTAAAAAATGCAAACTGCTACCTATGTTCTAAAAACAGAAATGAAATAATAAGGTCACAGTAGATGGCTCCTTTCTTGGAGGAAAAAAAAATGATGATGAATGCAACCGGAATGTTTATTGTCACTAAAATTCTTCAGTCCTAGATTCCAAGTACATGCCTCTTGATGCAGGTTGCTATGACAACTTAAATTACAGAAAATACCCACCCCCCCTTCTACCAAGTTGTTTTCTCCACAGGATCATTTCAAGCCTCCTAAAATGTGTGTGCATGAATTATCTGTAACAACAATAAATATCTCTTTACCAGTTTTATTCAGAAATACACTAATCTGATCCCTGAAAACCATGTATAAGCATATAAAAAATAAATTCCATTAAGTCTTGATGGGACAGAAAACCTAACTTGAAAACACAACACACAGCTTAAAATATAAAATGTTGACAGTATTTTGAAAGTACTCCTCGTTACCAGAGGCACAGTATGTTACCACCGAGTACTTCAGCACAGAAACTATGTGAAATTACTTGCAAGGCCGTTATGAATGAAGAATATAGAGCTAAATCCTGTTTATCATTATTTTCCCCTCACTACTGGTTTTACAGGAAGGTACCAGAAAAGGGAGCGTGGGGCAAGTCCTATTTCAAATAGAAAGAGAAACAAGTAACTAATCTCTAAAATCTTATTTTGTTTTACCCAATCCTTTTTTTTTCTTTTTACAGAAAAATCTGGGCTTTACAGTTTGCTCTCACAGTTTCAGATTTATAAACCTAACAAAGATGCCTTGTGATAAACTGTGAATTATTCTCTATCATCATGCTTTTAAAGAATAATGGCTTGGGAAAAATTGCATCATTATGGAGAAAATGTGATTTAGTAGAGATAATCTGATTGTAAGACATTAAAAATTTAAAGTAGCTCTATAAAAATAAGCTTTAGGTCTTTCACAGTGCAGCAATACTGAGAATTAAAAGCTAGCTTTGTTGTTCATCCAACTTAAGATGACTAAAATTAGATGCCTCATTCAGAAAGACTTGGGGAATGCATACACCCTCCCTTCTAGGAGTAAACTGGGTTACTTCAGTACCAGCACAGGCAAAAAAGCGTTGGAAGTTTCCTGTGTAGCTTGCTATGCCCTAGCCCAGGAGCCCTTCGTTCATGTAAGACAAACAAAACTTAATTTAAAAAGGAAAACAAGGCAGTATGCTAAAGGAGCCTCTTTGCACTTGAAGTCAAAAATCAGTCACTTATTTTTGAGCACACTGAGCATTTGAGCAGAAACAGCAAAAAATGAAAACCTTCAGCAGCGAACTCAAGCAGCTCATGCATCTCCTACCTGTACTAGTAGATAATGACTAGTTTTCCAACAGAAACAAAACAATTAAATTGTTCAAGCTCAAATGTACACAATCCCTCAACATTAAACTTGAACCACAGTTCTTTCTTGGTATAACTTAATATATAAATCCTCCTACACAGAAATAATGCACATATAAAAGAAAGATTTACAGAACAGCTTTATCAGTAATGGAAGCTAAAACTAATATTTAAGTGCCTGTCCAATCACGGAGAGAACTTTACTCAGCTGAGCTACATAATACCTTTTTTTTCTTGTGCTTTTCTTCTTTAGGCTATAACACAAATAATTACGAAGAACAGGGCTCAAATAGGATTTTTCAGGTCTCACACGAACATAACAAAACTGCCTTATTACAATCAGACCATCATTTATGCTCAACACTTGTGGCCTTCTACTAATTGTTTTTCCTAATCCACAAGCAATGTAGTACAGTCCGCGGAACAACTGAACCAGTGAGAGTATAGGCTTGTGCTTTTAGGATCCCATTCCTTCCACATAATCTAGTAATTACTAGAGGCTCTAAGGTTATACTTTTTTATTTCAGGAGGAAATTAATGTATGTGAGACCTTTGAAATGCCATAATCTAGGAAAAAGTCAAGCACAAAACTTTCACGAATGAGGGGTTAAGAACTTTACGACGAGACGGCCCACTGGTAGATGCCCTTACACATTTTACCCACCTGTAAAATGTGAACAGTTTATTCTAAGTAATTCACTTACTACAAACAAGGTCAAATTATTTTCCCTCCTGGGACCAGTAAGTGACTCTGACGTTCAAGAGAGAAGGGAGGGCACACATGGAACACACAAAAAGCAAGTGCAAAATAGTTTAGTTGTATTTCCTCACCTCAAGGGATTCTGTGCCCCCCTTTACTGGATGGAGCCAACTGCTGACCCTACGAAAGAGATGAGAGCTCAAACTATAGGATATATCTCACACTTACCAAAAGCTGCCAGCCTTTCACTGTTAGAAAGAAATACCTAGGTCTCTGCTCTAAGAGAGGCTGCCCATGTAAAGCGTTAGTCTACAGTGTTCAAGGAAGCCCCAGAGGAGTAATACAATTTGTAATATTTTGCCTCAGACTTCAAATTTGGAACCCAAGGCACATTTCATGATTCTTGTAGCATCAGCCCAAATTTGAATCTAGGATTTACATTATGGTGGCAAAAGATACCATGGTTAACCACATTTATAATTATCTGCGTCCCCACTTCTTAAGAGTTCACCAGTGAGCACAATCTCTAAAAGTCTCCCAAACTTTGAAAAACTTTTGTTTAAGTCACCGTAAGTGATACTCTGCTAGGAGGTACGTAGGAGTGCAAATGTGCAGACTCACCTCGTCGTGCCGGAGCCCCAGGTGGGGAGAGTGCGAGGCCGTCTGGATGGTAGGAAGGGCAGGGCACCAGGCACCGGCACCTGAAAAGGTGCACAGCGTTCTTACAGGCCTGGCTCATTTTTATCTTAAAAAATGCTAAGTCGTGCCCTGGCTGGTGTAGCTCAGTGGATTGAGCGCGGGCTGGGAACCAAAGGGTCCCGGTTCGATTCCCAGTCGGGGCACATGCCTGGGTTGTGGCCCAGGTCCCCAGTGAGGGCCATGTGAGAGGCAAGCATACATTGCTGTTTCTCTCCCTCCCTTCCCCTCTCTCTAAAAAAAATTTTTTTAAAAATGCTAAGTCACCCCATTTTTACTCATAATCATTAAAGAGCAAAAATACACAAGCTTTCAGCTTCAAATAGTTCTCCCAAGAAAAATTGTTCCTTCCCTTTCTGATTCTCCCTGAATTGCAGTACTTATGGGGTAGTTTGTTTGGTTTGGTTTCAATTAGTATTTTTGTGCCTTTGAAAAAGGAATTTCAGTTGTTCCTTTAAAAGGTCATTTGATGGGCCCATGGTGCTCTAGAGAGACTTCGGGCCTTCTTTTCCTCCCGACCAAAGCTCCCTGCCGTCCCACAATAATTTGTTGAGAGCAGTTTAACAGTTAGACATTTGGAAAACTGCCTAAGGTCAGGGCCTAAAAATGAAGCTGGAGGAGAGAGCTGAGGCCTTCAGTACCAAAAAATAAAAACAAAAGCACGCCACACTTTTCCTTGGTGAGTAAAAATCACAACCGCTGGCTAAGAGAGTCACTTGGCTCCAGTTCTCTGACCATTCTACCGCCTGATGCTGTGAGAATGTGAGCCCCTGCCATGACATTAGTTATAAAGAAAGCCTAAGAAAGAAACCTTGGCTACAAGGCGAGAATTGACGCAATTCTTATTTCTGCTACATTCAGACCATACCCTTCACAGGCGTTTTTGCATTCATTTATAGAAAGGTTTGCTTTAGTGACAAGACCATCTTCTGTCAACTATTTTTTTAACACGCCAGGAAACTGACCTTTTATTATGAAAGATAAAATGTTACCAAAAAAGTTACAATCAAATTATTAGTTATAAAATAATATGAAATATCAAATTAGAAATAGTGTGAGGAGAAAGAGCTGGAGGACCCCAAATCTGATGCAGGCTATAAGAACTATATAAATCTCAAACACAGCCAAGGAAGTGAGTAGTCCAAAGTGTCCCCTGCTGTCCCCGGGTTCTCCTGGCTCAGCTACTATAATCCTGAATGGCAACATTGTTTCCAAATCTGGTTACTGGACTAACACTTCATATAACTTAATAGTTTTTATGAAAACACCATTCATTTCCGGATTATTTTTACATAGTGTTATAGCTGCAGCGCAAAGGTGCATTAGTGCATGCTTCCAAGTTTTACAAGAAAAAGAGACTAGCAGTTACATTAAATTTTTTTCCTAATGAAAATGAATAGCCTTTGAGCAACCAGATATCAGAGAATTCCTGTTTCATCTATTACATAAGATGGGTTAGAGCCTTCTGGCTTCAACAGACCTACTTATCTCCTAAAGAAGCTAGAGGAAAGACATGCATTTGAGGTGGATGTGCTTTGGTAAAAGGGCTTGTCCATGAAGCATGATGTCATTGAAAAACCAATGAAGGCCAGCCCTGCTGGAAGAGAGGGCTGGGGGGCAGTCCAGAATCCTGTGAGAAGATGCTAACTAGACTAACCACCCGAAGCTCCACCCTTAGGCCTAGAAGATATCTGGAATCCAGCCTAGTTGGCAAAGTGATTCTTACTTATCTAAATCAAAATCTCTTTTCCTACCCATCTTTTCTTCTTTAAAATCTCATTACTCTTTTTAGTTTTGTTTTCAAGAAAGTCTTTTAGAAGTGAAAAGTGGGCAGTTGAGGAGTTACTAGAACTGACATAATTATCTTTTGTCCATAAAATAAAGTTACCACTACTACAGTCAGACGCTTAAAAGGCCCAGGAGACTATGATGCTTATTCCCTCGTATGTAATTGAAAATGATACTTACATATATGTTGACATTGAAATCTCTCCTTCATAGATATTTATAAATTATAAAATTCTGGGTAAGTCAAGGCACTTTGGGATGAGATGGGAAGTGTCCCAGTCCTGCCGGTGTCCTGGGAACGTGTTTGGGATGCCTCTGGTTAATGCCAAACCTGACAGGAAGTGAGGGACTCAGGCTCTCCTGCACGGTGCTCACCTCTCTAGTCCCTGCGAGGCTGTCGTTTCCCTGGCCTCACCAACTTTTTGTGTTGGCCAAACTCCGACTCGCCCTCCAAGAGACAAATCAAATGTCTCGCATCCCCTGCAAATCTTCCCTCAGCCAGAGTGATCCCTCCAGGTATTCTGCAGTGGCTGGCTAACTGTACTCACTGGCACTGTCTTCTAAATCCTCACAACCCTATGAGGTAGGTAAGCTGTAAAGAAAACTAAAAAATAGAAAGGTTAAATAACGGTCCAAGGTCATAGAGCTATTAAATAAGGAGAACCAGGAATTGAACTCGGGCAAATGGACTGCCGAGCCCAAGATCTTACACAACTGACCTCACCACTCCAGTATGTGCCTCTACTGCCATGTCTGCCTTTTCCCAAGGGCAGAGACATTTTGCACTGATATCTGCATTCACGTGATACAGAACATAACAGATGTTCAATAAATGTCCACTGAGGCTTGATGAATTCAGAGAGTTTTTTTTACAGAATGGCAGAGGGTTGTCTAGTGGTGTTAACCTTATCGTCAGTGAAAACCCTGTCTAGCTAAATGATTCCTTTCATCTAGATACAATTCCCCTATGACCAATGTCTGAAAAAGAGATATCTATTACAGAAGTAACTGATGGGCCAATAATCAACATGTTACCAACATGTGCAATTTGGGGTAAGAAGAAGGAATAAAAATTAGAAACCTCTATACTCCAATAATTATATAATTTTTGATAAAATTAAAAGGTTATTCACAGGACACTTCAAAAACTGTGCTAAAGGCATTCTATTTTGATAGACAGCCTCCTAGATAGTTTCCCCACATCCCTGCCTCCCGGTCTTCATACCATTGTGTATTCTCCTATCACAATGAGCAGAGGTAACTTGCAGGGCCAGTAGGATATCATGGAAATAACGTGTGACTTCCAGGCTAGGTCATAAAAAAACGATGCAGCTTCCATCTTGCTCTTTTTTGATCAGTTGCTCCTGCTATACATTCTCAAGAAGCCCCATGAAGAGGTCCACGTGGCAAGGAACTGAGGACTCCTGCCAATCACCAGTTCAAATCTGCCAGGCATATGAGCAAAAAACCTTGGAAATAGATCTTCCAGCCCCAGTCAAGTCTTCATACAGCCTTCCACGACTTGGAATGACATCTGGACCGCAAGCTTATGAAAGACCCTTAGCCATAGCCACCCACCTAGGACATTCCTGGATTCCCAATCCAAAGAAACTAGATGAGATTAAAAAATGTTTACTGTTTTAACTCCCCAGGTTTGAGGCAACTTGTTATGCAGCAACAGATAACTAATACATCTATTATCTACACAGCCTTTATTTAAACTAGTCTAAAAATGCAAATAGAAGTTATTGATGTAGCCCTGGCTGGCGTAGCTCAGTGGATTGAGCACGGGCTGCAAACCAAAGGGTTGCAGGTTCGATTCCCAGTCAGCTGTATACATGCCTGGGTTGTGGGCCAGGTCCCCAGTGGGGGCCACGTGAGAGGCAACCACACATTGATGTTTCTCTCTCTCTCTTTCTCCCTCCCTCCCCCTTTCTAAATAAATAAATAAATAAATAAATTCTTAGAAAAAAAGGAAGTTATTGATGTAAATGAACTTAATAATGGGTTATTGCAGTTTCTATACACTGAACTTGAACAAAATGGAATTCCAAGAGCAAAATAAATTCCAGTTTCCAAGAGGTGCTGCCATTTTCCCCCTTTTTTTCACAAATTAAGCAAAGGAAGCAGGACTTTCACTGGCTTCTGGCTGCCTCTTAGTAACTACTGATTCCGTACACTCCCTTCCTCCAAATCAGCCCACCAGGACGGGCAGCCAGTGGACAACAGTGGCATTTCCATCACTGCGGAAACCAGAAAGGAGCTCACTGCGCTGGTGGTCTTGTAGGTCATGTGAGAAAAAGTCTAAAGGGTTTGAAGGAAGCCAGCTACTCTCCAGTCTGTTATCCCGAGATGTTCAAAAGTTATAAAATCATGTTTTTATTGAAAAGAGAAAAATCTGTACAAATATTCAACTATAAATAAATATTCAACTGTAAATAAAATGTTATAGTACATTTTCATAAGTGGTATCTGTGTGTATACATAACATAAATTAAAATCATGAATATTATGAAAATTTTAAATTCTTCTACATTTTTTATTTTTCTAATAAAGAATAGGGAGATTCAAGGGTCTTTTTCTTCTTCAATATCAAAACTCACAGACATCCTACATCTCTGAGTATAATTTAGGTCTCCTAAAAGCAATTCGCAATGTTAGTAAGAAAGGTATCTTAGGCTTTACCTATTCCATATGAAATTTTAAAACAGTAAGATATCTGTGGAAATAAATCCATTTCCTGATGTTATCAGCTATATTAGTTTACAAAGGAGAAGGCAAGGGTAATAAAAAATAATTATCCATATAATAAACATTGACCAAGCCCTAACTATAAAAATATAGCGGGGATTATAGAGGTGGGTAAGATATGAGTTTCTTTCCACTAACTGCGCAATATTTTGAGGCACAACTAACACCTGGTAATGAGAACAGCAAATACACGTTTGGAAGCACGAAAGAGACTTGGGGGAAAACACCACCGTCGAGTGCACATCCTGATGGGAGCCTTCGTGACGTAACTCATTGCATTTGCTATTGGCTGTCAATTCTGAGCTGGTTCATATTTGTGTTAAAAGTCCTAGTACACAGGACAAAAGTGAACTTCAGAAAGATTAGGTGACTTGATCTGAACCCAGTGCCTTTAAGGGTTAGGAGGCACTCGGTAAGTGCCAAGCAACACTCTCTGCACAACTCAGACACTGTTCACAACCCTGTGAGGGTAAATCCTGTAATGCACATTTTGCAGATGAGGAAACTAGTGTTTCAGAAAGATGTGGTACCCTTCTAGGTTCACACAGCTAGTGAACGGTGGAGCCCTGATTTGAACTCAGGTGTTTGCTTTTTTCCCACCAGACTCCCATCCCAATTAGTTCACATAGCTGCCCTGCTTCTAATAAGATTTCATACTCTTTCCTGCACCTTGCCCTTTTGGGTAATAAACTGATCCATAAACCACAGGAATTGAGTCCTGGCTGGGTAGCTCAGTTGGTTAGAGCATCATCCTGATACACCAAGGTTGCAAGTTTGACTGCCAGTCAGAGCACATACAAGAATCAACCAATGAATGCATAAATCAGTGGAAGGACACATGAATGTCTCTCAAATCAATAAATAAAAAAAAAATTAGAAAATAAAACACAGGAATTGAAACACATTTGTTAGCCTTATGATTTGTAATTAAATGTCATACAGGAAATCAGAACAACAAAAGGAGAAGGGTAAGTCAAGCAAATGATATAATCATTATTTTTAAATAGTCAAGCAATCATTTTTGTTTAGAGCAGTTTGAAAATGCATTTCATAAACTTTACTAGACTATCCATTGATTACTTGGATAAGGTCTCCTTCCCCTGGCTAGCACTTTAATATCCCATCCCCCAGACAGCTGTTTTCAGAGTTGTGATAAATATTCATCAAAGTATCTAGGTATCTTTATTGAAATCTATTACTCCAATTTGAGTCACCCCCAAAACAAAAAGCCCACACAACACTGTTACATATGGACAGATTAAGAAACAAACATAACCATATTAATAGAAGCTGCATTTCCCTACAGAACACACATCAGACAAATGCAACATTGGGACATCAAGTAAGCACTGAGAAAGGCATAGTATGATCTTTGGTGTGGTCCAGTGATTAACAGAGAACACATGGCTGAGTCATAGTTTTAAGAGAAAACATCAAATCGATGGTAACGGGAAAGAGAAAGACCTGAAGACTAGAAAAGGAAGTAGGTTCCTTCTGCAGAGGAGACACTGTACAGCTGTCTCTACCGTCACTCCGAAGGTCCAGGTTCTGTGCACTTGCAGAAGAAATAAGGTGGGCTAGGCACATGCCTGAAAGAGCTGCCTTCTGAGACCAGGAAAAATTCAAAAAATTAACTGGTTTTTAATTTAAATGAAGTAAACTACAAAGGTAATACAGCTGATGAAGTGTTAAACAGTCCTACAATGGACAGTTTCTTTAAACATATTAAGCGGATTCTTCCGGGGCACCCACTGTTTTGTGTTATGTGTTAGACCTGTCCCCATACTGTACCAATGAGTCCTGTCTCACTTCTTCTTTACAGTCCCAGCACCCAGCACCAGATCTGGCACACGCAATAAATGAGCATGCAGGGAAGGTCAGGAGAGGAGCTAGATAAATTCGACATGCTATTTCCCCAGGGGGCAATGCAGGCAGTTAGCTGATGCAAACTTCTCTTTTCCTTCTCCACATACAAGGAAAGATTCATTGAGGGACAGGACAATTTTTAAAATTAAAAAACAATTTAATTAAAAGATAAATTTGTGGTTTTAAGTTGTATTCTTGTATTAACACAAATGAAATCCTAAATATTGATTTTGGCCACCACTCACCCTGGAAATCTTTCCAAATACTAAAAGGTGCTCTAGTTAACTTCTTAGCTGATCAGATCTGACTGTCCCGCTTCATGGCTGTCCGTTAACCATCGGCTCAGTGCGGCCACGGGACAGTAAGAAAAACCCCAAGGCTGTCAGGACCGCCAGTCCTGACTCCAAGGTCGTCTGCGTGGATGCTCTAAAATTTCCCCCATTTTTTCCTAATGGTCTCAGAGAACTAAGTTTAAAAAGATTCTACCATAAACAAGAGTAAGTTCAAATGTGAGGAAGAGATGCATTTTTTAAATAATACTAATTAATTTCAAGTGACAATGATTTTCATTCTCCATTTAAAATACAGGTTGCTAGAAAAATTTTAGCATACATTTAAAAAGGCAAAAAAAAAATAAAGCAAAGATTATGCTGCCACTGAAGTTGAAAATTACTATAGTATGTTGGCACATTCGAGTATGCTTTAAACAATTATCTAATTTTCTAAATTGAGGTGTTTCACAATGTATGTTAATCTTGAATAAATGTCCTCATTTCAGTTCAAAGAAAAGCCTAAGCAACAAAGCTATCTTAAGCTGAAGAAGAGTATCTTTATATTTAAACACTATTTAAGCCAGGCGCTTGTGTAGATTACACTGTACATATTTCTGAAACCTTATCATTTCCTGTCTTAGTGCCTTAAGGAAGGAAAGCCCTTAGATCGTTTCTGGGATTGTATGTAGTCTCCCACAGTTTTTGGTTTAGTTTGGTGTACTCTTTCCCCTTGCTGACATCTATGATATTGACTGTAATGCTGTGTTAATAATGTTCAATTTGGTTAAGCAAAAGAAAGCTAAGAGGCAAGACTGAATAGTGCACATGGTATATCATGGATTTCAGGCAGTTCATATCATGTTGCAGTCACACCAGTTTACTGCCCACCAATGGCTCTAAAAAGTCAGAAGTCCACTCCTGACCCCCAGGACAGTAAAAATGGCATAAACGAATAAGGGCCAGTGTGTGAGAATAAGTAAGGGGGGTGAGATAAAGACGTAAAGTGGTTCAAGCAGACAGAAGGGAAATAAGTCAAAAGTGTGGGAAACACATGGAAGAAGCCAATGGATGTCTAATCCCTGCACGATTTAGACAGAAACTGGGACAGGAGGAGCGGCCAGCAGAGGTGCTCACAGAAGAGGCAGGGTGTGGAAACTGACAGCAGCCTGCGCACCGCAGGCTCCAAAGCGCACATGGAACCACGAGCCTCCACGGTGCAGCCTACACCAGTGTGAACGTGGAGAAAGAAGATACCCACTAAGGGATCCTGGTGGCTAATTGGGCTTAAATTAAAAACAAAACAACAACAACAACAACAAAATAAAGTCTAGCAGCCATTTTTTTTTTAATTTTTAAAAATTGCTTTTTTAGAGACAGGAAAGGAAGGAAGGGGTAGGGAGGGGAAGAGAGAGAGAGAAACACTGATTTGTTATTCCATTAATTTATGCATTCATTGGCTGATTCTTGTATGTGCCCTGAAGGGGACTGAACCTGCAACCTTGACATATGGGGACCACGCTCTAACCAACTAAACCACTCAGCCAGGGCTAGCAGCCATTTCTAAATAGGGGCATCTCATGCAAGCCACACTTGAAGGAGGAATCTGCACTGAACTACCTGCCTCCTGCATTAAACTGCCTACCTACACTGTGGTCCTACCATCTGGGCCAACAAAGGAGATCCAGAAATTGTATTTCAACCAACAGAACTGAGGCATTCCCTGTCCAATCAGAGCCGCGCAGCTACTGCCCTATCAGCATCTTCACTGACCAACCAGAACAGCTCCATTATGACCAATGAGGACAGTGAGGACCAATCAAACTGTGAGGATTTGGAGTCCTCATTTGCATGAGGTCAGACCAATCATGAATCAGTAGCAGGACTTCTCTCTATATAAGACAACTCCCCTCTGGCTCAGGGAGCACACTTTCCCTTTCGACTGAAGACAGAAGACTGCATTTCCCCGGCTGGAACTGAAATACTAAAGAAGTCTCGCTGAAGCAGAGCAGGCAGAGTGAAGCAGATAGATGAGGTGCAGAGCAAGGCAGAGCAAGGCAGAGCAAGGCAGAGCGGCATATTCAGGAACAGGTGGAGCAGACCAGGGCCACCTCGGAGCTGTGCTGTTCCACAGCTGTGCTATATCACAACTGAGCTGTTTGCACTGAATAAAGTCTCCTTCTTCACTGCATTCCAAATTGGGGATTCCTATTGGTGTTGAATTGGTGCCAGCAACCATCCATTGACACAAGAAATGTGAGTTCATTCTCACTGTCTGCAATCAAGTCTCCAAAAAGAAGATGCCTTTTCCTCTACGCATTCTGGAGGTAGCACAGACAACAAAAAACATGCCATCACAGCTCTGCAGGGAAGTGGATTTGGGACAGTCGTGACCTCCTTGAGCCTCATCTGCAGAGCTCTTGGGAATAAGTGCACCTGGTGTGTCTTTTCAATAACTGACACTAGCAACACCTCTATGGCCCTGGGAGATGCAGGATCTTGGAGGAGGATGACTTGATAAACGAAGATCACCAAGGCCACAATTTTACCTTGGGATGCTGGGGAAACCAGACTGGATATAACGACTTCACCCTTTAAGACTGAGAAGAGGCTCTGCTACAGGGTCACAGAAACCAGGAAAATCACTTGCTACAAGCCAGAGTTAGGAAAAAGAATTTGCCTAGACATTTCATTAAATAGCACTTTCTATGTGCCAAGCCACTATTCTATGTATTTTACGTGTATTAATTCATTCCTCATTTTCTGATGAGGCAGAAAGCACAGAGCGATTAAATAACCTGTGACCAGGTCACCCAACTAGTAAATGGCAAAGTCTGCATAGGAGCCCAGCCCTGTCTCCTGCAGTCTGTGCTCCTAACCAGCCAGCCACACTACCTCCAGCCAGGACTCAGAGCTGCGCTCCAGGCAGGAAGGTCTTCTCCCCCTGAAATACAATTTTTAGCCACCCCTCTCTAAATCCCGTATCTGTAAGGTGGGGATAAGACCACTTCTTTCCCAATGAAAAGAGTATTTTTATGTGAAAATGCCTAACAAATATATGAAAAGATGCTTTATGTCACATACCATCAGGGAAATCCAAATTAAAACATGCAGATACTAACACACATATTAGATCGGCCAAAATCCAAAACATTGACAACCACCAAATGCTGGTAAGACTGCGGAACATCAGGAAATCCCATTCACCACTGGTGGGGATGCAAAATAAAAGACAGTTGGCCACTTTCTTACAAAACTAAATATCCTCTTTTCATAGCATCCAGCAATTGTGCTCCTTGGTATTTACCCACAGATCCTTGAAGACGGTACTGCTATGCCTCCCTTATATACCACAAATTAAATTTGATACAGCCATAAGAGTAGGTTAAAGTGAACGATGAGGAGGGCTTTGAAAGCTATGACACAGAAATAATCCATCACGCTTTATATGGTGCTGACAAGTAAAAGCCTGATAGTAACAGCAAAGTTCCTTTAGAAAAAGCTGAGAAGGTGCTTCAGTGATTAATTTTACCAGCAGCAGCAAGGTCAGGCAGCATAGCTGCCTTACTCTACCTCTACCTTTAAAAAAATGTTAACATCACGTGGGGTGACCATATACTTTATCATCTGGAAGGAAAGGCCCTATTATTATGCCAGAGCAACAGGAGTGAACGAGGACTGGCCTGGGTACCAGGGCACGTGTCACTCTAAGGATTCACCTCTATTTTCTTTCAATACAGCAACTGCCCTACCTCCTTACTGCCCATTAAAGGTACCTATCCACTGCTGATTCTCCACTGGATGAAATCTAAATTTATAGGATAATATGCTTTATCATGCCCTTCAATGCCACCACTCAAAATATTATGTTTAATATAGTTACTTAAAGCAGGCAGTTTGATATCCTTCATTCTTAAAATGATAGTTTTAACACTTTTCGTACCGCTCACAAGTTTTCTTGTGTTTTGCGCGCCATCTGTTAAGGACCACATCACGAGATGATTTAATTAACGTGCAGTTTGCCCAATATCATGCGGTCCCTGGTGTATGTCTTAGAGATTTCTACGTGGTACGAAATGTGTTAATAGATTTTAAGTTATATAAAAACTCACCAAGTTGAAATATCTCACTTCATAATTTTTAAATTGGCTTGAATTTAAATTATTCTTGCAATGAGACTATCAAAACTATCTGACATCGACATCTCCTTTTATGAAAAAATTAAAATTAGGGCATTTATAACTACCACCCTTGCCTGTTTAGTAGTAGCTGGCTGAAGCTACTAGGTAACCAAGAAATCCTCTCTCATGAGCTGAAGAACTTAATACTACCACACCTACTAACTAAACAAATCCACCTACTATTGTTTAGTTTAGCCAACATAGTATTTTTGATGTTTTTAAAAGGATGGAAACCACCCCCAAAATTCAGATACATGCTTCTCTAAAAACACGCGCTCGCGTACACACACACACACAGAAGATTTGCCAATAGCCGGTCCACCCACATTTCCTAAGGGCAGTCATCAGCTGGGGCTGAGTGGGGACCGCCCCCCTTTAGGAAATTCGAGTACTCTCTAATTTGCCATAGTCCTAACACTCATCCTTTACACCCAACCACTTCACCCCTTACGGCCATCTGCCTTACCGCTGCAATGAGTTTGCAAACACTGTCATAAAGCACTTGTAAACACACACACACACCCCATACACACAGGAGGCCAAACAGATCCTGACAAGGACATTGTATGCCCAGAGCCTCGGGGCTTGTGGCTGATTGATCGGGAGGATGTCTCATTCTTTCCCTCTTGCACTGACTGCTGCTCTCCCTGTCTCAGCTTCTTCTCCCCGTGCTGTCCTCTCACTCTGAGACCAGCTTTTCCCACTGGGTCCTCCGTCAGCTTTCGGAAGTTCAGAGAAAAATCTCTCCAAACCTATTTTCTCATTCATAAAACGAGTAAACTCACCCGGCAGAGTTGTGAAGATGAAATGAAAATGTGGGTAACGAATGGACCTAGCACAGTCCTGCACATGATATCCACTAGCTATTTAAATCAACAAACCCCAAATAAAAGAAAAACAATAGTGAGCCACAGGGAAAAAGAAAACAAAAAAAAGATTCTTTATGGAATTTATTTCCAGTTTAAAAAAGTTGTAATTTTCTTGTTTTGAAAGAATAAGTAACAACACTATGGCATACACAAGAAATAAATTCAGCTACATCGTAGGACCACTGAACGGAGGGAGGATGTCTGCGGCCTTGGGCAAAGTCGCAAAGAAGGGACCCATGACATTTCCAGAACGCCGTTCCTGATCTCCTGGGTTCTCATTTGGGGAACAATTTCATTCCTTTTTTTTTTTTTCTTTAGATTTTATTTATTTATTTTTAGAGAGAAGGGAGGGAGAAAGAGAGGGAGAGAAACACCAATGTGAGGGAAGATACAACAATCAGTTGCCTCTTGCTCACCGTCAACTGGGGACCCTGCCCACAACCCAGGCATGGGCCCTGACTGGGAATCGAACTGGTGACCGTTCAGTTCTCAGGCCAGCACTCAATCCACTGAGCCACACCAGCCAGAGCAACAATTTCATTTCTTATAAGGTGCTTTTAATGAAGGCACAGAAATGATTAGGGAGGAAGGGTCTTCCCCACCCTCTACAGGAAGCACAATAGTGTCTGAAACCCGTGGAGAATTTTTGTGAGTTTATCTGAGCCAAAAAGACAATGAAGGAAAGCAAGCTCCTAATGCTCTGCAGAAGGGCAGTTTGCAGCTTCTTTTATGCAGATGGAATTAAGAAGGGAATTTAAAGAAGATTACAGGTAGGTGGGAGAAAGCAAGGGCTGGGTTGGGTTACAGGATAGTTAGGACTCTGTGCTCTCTCCAGAGGTTGGTTATGCCTTCAAGGGGTATTACTTCTGGCATTTCAAAGGTGCGTTAACTTAGATACACAAAAACAATGGACAGGGCTGGCCTAAAACCCTTTCATTAAAGAAGTTATAGGCATGAGGTGTGACTACCCGCCATGACCTGCCCAGTTAGGAATTTATGGTTTATTACAGCACCCCTTTTCATCCACAGATTACCGTGTTTATTTAAATTACTTTTTTTAAAGCCCAAATTACTGCCCATTTTGTTGTACATATGTGTGTGCCTTTTCTTAAAATAGAACATGTGAGGGAAGTCTTTGGTTTCCTTTCTCTAAATAGAATGCTGCGTTTAATTACATTATTAGTATTACACTGCAGTGTCGCACGTAGTCGAAACAAATAGCAACCACCACTGCAGGTACTCTTATTAGACAGGTGAGGTGGGCCAGTCTGACTTCAGATATACAAGGGTATATTATCGAGGCCCACTCTCAGTCATTTAGGAGCTTAAAAATAAATTGGTTTGATCTTAAAATTGAACAAAGCTTTCCAGATTGGCTCTATCAGATGCTTTTGTATATTCAACTAAAGTCTATTATATGTTTTTTTAAAAATAGAATTTTAGAAGAGTTCCGTCTTCATTTCCATGACAGACTTGACATTTACTGTCATCAATATAATGCCGTCAAACTGCATTCCCTCAGTGCCAATAAACAAGTACTTGCTTTTGTCTATGTTCTCTTCTGTGTCTTTGTTTATCAGACTTTGGAAACGCCCCAAACTCCATTCCCTCGGAGACAGGAAGGCCAGAGGACTTTAGGCCTGATCCTACTGTCAACAGGGAGCCACTGGGCATTTTAAACCAGGGGGTGCCACAGTACTAGCCCCACATCCTGCCACTATGTGACCTTCCACTGACCGGATCACTCCCAATAACTGTTAAGAATCAAATTATATGACCCGAAAATGGATGAAAAACTGAACAGTGTGCTGCAAAAATCTAAGGCGAGAAGAACCAACACTAAAGGATTAAGCTGTTAACTAAGGAGTCATTCCAAGAGTCTAGACCAAAATCACAACCTTCTTGGTCATTTGTGCTAAACCAGGAGAGTCCCTGAGACGAGACGTCAGGATAAGGTACATTTCACGGGCTTGTTCTGAGCATAGCAGCTGGGAGACCACAGACAGCAGGGGCCTGGGTCGGAGAGGAAGACAAGTAGAAGACTTGCTCAGAAAGCTCAGTGCCTTGGAATAAAGTCCAAATTCCTCAGTGCAGCATTCCTTGCCACCGGGCCCCAGCCACATTTTCGGCCCCATTTCTCTCTACTCCCAGCAACATAGCCCATACTCAGTGACTTTAGACACATGCTCCCTCCCAATGGTTCTCCGCAGGTCCTTGCTCCCGCTGGGTTAGCCACGCTCCTCCCGCTGTAGTGGTTTCTCTCCAGTTCCACACTCACCCTGCCCCACCTTTACACGACTGTCCACCAATCCTAGTTTTTTTTTTTTGGTTCTCTGATCCTTGATCAGAGTGCCCTCTTTATTACACAGATTTCTCTACTTCCCACACTTGTAAGTGACAAGCCCATCCTGTTTCCTCTAGCCATTATTTTTCTTTCCATAATAAGGCTTCTAAAGTTCAAGTTTTGCTTTGCTAGCTAGATTGTAAGCTTCTTGAAAGACGGGGGCCAATTCCTACCTTTGTAATACTGTCCACAGCAAGTGTAATTCCTTTGATATAACATGTGCTTTATAAATGTTTGTGGACTGAATATAAACAAGGATATCAATACACGGAACTGGAAGACACTGAGCAGTATTCCAAGCTCCACCTAATTACAAAGCAATCTTAACATTTCCTA